>JAJMBC010000033.1:0-127947 GCA_030572795.1 Nematodospora anomalae
ATGATGATGATGATGATGATGATGATGATGATGATGATGATGATGATGATGATGACGAAAATGAAATAAACTGTCGGGCTTTCGAATCACAAATTAAATTAATGATACCATTGTCACATTTCGTTGCATACAATTATTCGTTCACAAATAATGATCGAGTCACGTCAAAATTACAAAAACTTGCGTCTTCAGGGAGATTTGTATATTCAATTGAAATATTTGATTCTTGGTGGTATGATCTAGATTTTTCCTTCTTCAATAATGACTATGACGAGTACAAATTATATAACAACTCTATTTTGGATACGATATCAGATAGGGCCATCTATTTTCCTCATGATGATTGTTTTGATTGCAAGTATCTTCGATATGAACAGAATTTGTTATGGAGAATGAATTCACGAAAATGGATATGTGATTATAGAATATGCATTGGTAATATCATCGATTTTAATCAAATCTCTTCAGCTAACAAGCAAGAATTCAAGTTGATTATAAATTGCCATGAGAATGCCGAGCTCCCAACAATGGAATCAATAGAAGCTATCTGGCATGATTATATGCTGGGTAATAATTTAGGAAATGTGTATTACCTAGAGTTACCACAACTGGGAAAATACCAGGTACCGAAATCAACAAATAATGAGATTATAATCTTGTTAAATGTTTTGAAATTAATTGAAAGATTGAGTCGAGTTAATAAGATATTTATATTTTCATACGACGGATTCACTGGAAGTTCCCTTTTGACAATTTGCATTGTTCAGTTATTGGGCAAAAAAACAGTAGAAGAAGCTATAATATCGCTCGTGAAATCAAATACTAAATTATATTTCTTTAGAACTGATTTGAATTTTCTATATCAATTTGAAAGATTTATTGATTTTTTAAATAAGCATTTGATTCTGGAATTTCCAACTCTTATACCGATAACATCGTTAGATTTACGGAATATCAATCAATATTATTTGAAAAATCCAATCTTGAAACCACAACCATACGATTGGTTTAAGCTAGGTCATGATAATAATTTTCCTTCGAGGCTTTTATCAAATGTTTATTTGGGGTCCTTAAATCATGCCAGCTCGGTAACTGTATTGGAATCATTGAATATTACACACTTAATTTCAATTGGCGAATGTCCAACATGGTGGAAATTATTACGGAAATATGTCTGTTTTGATTTTGAAAATAATAATAATGACTGTAAACAATCGATACGACCAATTTACAAGTTCAGTGATAATAAATGCAAGATATATGAAGTAAGCTTCAGTCAAATTAGCATTCCAGTTAAATTCAAAAAAGTAATTCCAAGCATCAAGTCATTAGTATACATCCATAACTTCAACGATGATGGTAAGGACTCTTTATTTCCATTGTTACTAGATGCCCCTTCATTTATTCAGGACAAGATCCTCTTGGGAAACAACAGTAATACCTGGCAGCAAAAAGCAAAAACGTTAATACATTGCAAAATAGGGGTATCTCGTTCAGCATCAATAGTCCTAGCTTCGTTCATGAAGCAATTCAGAATTAGTTTGTTACAAGCATACCTCATCCTACGCGTTCTACGATTCAACATAATAATCCAGCCAAATCTAAAATTATTCTATGAATTATACTTATTTGAAAATTATTTGGGGATTTCTGACCAAGACAGCGATTACAAGAAATGGAATTGGGAATTCATATGTCATGAAATTTATAAGCTAAATAAGCATTATATGAAAGATGTGTAGTTAATATTTATTAGAGTATTGTATACTTCTGGGAAAGGCACGTGCAAAAATAACAATAAGAAAGTGCCATAAAAAGCAAAAATAACTTTTGCCTCCTGCCAGAATTGAACTAGCGACCTTTGCATTACAAGTGCAACGCTCTACCACTAAGCTAAGGAGGCTATTTTTTCGATTTGTTGTCTTAGAAACATTACTATAGATCTAAATGAAGGGCGTGGCCATTATCACTTCAACTATCCTCAATCATTATCTATGAAGCCGGCACCATTTGCGAACCTCGTAATCGGTTAGCTAAGAGCACCACAAGGTGATTGGTCGTCTAATACCAACGCTTAAGAATCATACGGTACAATATCGAATGATTCCATACACTAACCGAGACAGTTATTCAATTAATATAAATATGCCCAATATTATATTGTTTTATCTCTATGTATAGTTTAATCAAGTGGAGTTATAAATTAAAACTAGTTCATTTTCTATACATAGAGAACAGGATAATTGAGGGCGTATTTATATTAATTTAATAACCAGTCCGATACTGTGTTCATAGTATCCTCTAGTATCGTCTGAGTGCCCGCCCGCCAACTTGGCGGGTTCGTTACGCGAGGAGACCCTCTTATCCGGTGGATCCAATTCCTAAAGGACTTTCCGACGAGGATGACCTACCGATGGTTGCAATAGGAGTTCCCATTGCATCTATAGTAACTTCCATAATGCAATATCCTCCCCTTGTTAGATCATTGATCCCTCAATGAAACTATCATCACTCCTAACCTCAAGGATGTCCTCCAACTTCTCAATTCTGTTACCAAACAACGTCCTTGCGTTTTCAAATAAAGTTCTTGTCAAGTATGCGGGAATGAATTTCTTAAACCAGCTAACGCTAACACTGGACATATATATGATTTGGTTTGCATCCTAACCATTTTACGTCTAATATTTATTTTCGTAATCGAATCCACAAATTGCCGAAACTCGGCGCTCTCAGTTCTGATTCTTTGCCAGGTCTAGGGGGACTCAAAGCAGGGGTGCGTCCGAAACATATTTCTAAAAGGCTTAGAGTTGATAACTCTATACTTCTTGACCATAGTAGGAAGGTCTAATTGGTAAGCATTTTAGAGCGTTCCTCCACATAATCTTGGATCACCTATCTCACTTGACACTGTTGATTTATAAGTATTCTGCTCATCCAAACTGCGGGGTGATTTGTCTAGGTGAGTAAGCTAGCCCCAAATAGTTAGCGCAGATGATAATACTTCTATAGCTATAGGTTCATTCCCTAGTCGTAGGTATATGCGAACTGCACTATATCGCGACTAATTATCGTACACTACCAGCAACTTTACTCCTGTCATAATGCTCGTTAACCTTAGCATGTATATCTGATAGCTCTGACCTAGCCACCCATGTTGATGGCTCCCTCTTAAAACAATGAGGCATCTACTTCATTAGGTTGTATAACTCAAACTGACCTACTCTGCTAAATAGGTGTTCTAGCTGCTTTGCTAGAAAAGTGGATTATCTAGTCTATCCGTTCCGAACCTGACCATTGTTGCTTTGTTCTGTTTTGTTCTTTGGCTTGTGTTTTGTTCATTTAAAGTTATGTTATATGTCTTGTCTCTCTTTTCTTTCTTCCTCTCCCTTCTTTTATTTTGCCCTTCTCATGCTTTGTTTTATCTTTTGGTTTTGTTTTATCGTATTTTAATCCTACTTTAAGAATTTCCAATAGCAAACTATTTAGTTGAAGTAACAGTAGCACTAACTTGAAAGCGAAAGATAATTTGTATCTTGTAAGTATAATACATGATTTATCCACTCAATAAAAATGTGTACCATCGAGATGTCACGGGTATCAGAAATACTTCTTCTAATACATTCAGACGATAAATGACAAGCAGGCTTGGTTCAGGGAAATGTAGGTTGTGAATAAATTTGAGTAGTCCTGCAACTTTCGTGACTTTCAATACCAGTATATTTATCAACAAAAAAAAAAAAACCTGCAACAAACAAAACTGCACTAACTCAAAATGGGTGCAAAATTCTGATTCTATGAAAATTTCTTCAAACCTCCCACAATTGAAAATACTTTGACCTTACTTGAAAGCTCGCTATTCAAATGTTAGAGTCCGCAATCCATGAGCAAAAAATAGGAGTCATCCAAATATGTGTCCTATAATTTACAGCAATTGAGCTGTATTTTTTCGGCTTCGAAATTCTCTTCGTTCCTTTCCTTGATTTCCTATTGAATGAAGAAAATAATGAACGTTTCAATGTATAATTTTTGGATTCACGATCAGTTGTGAATTGCATGCCAGGATTTCGTTGGTAGCACTCAAGTAGTGTACGAGCAGAGTTTTCAAGAACAGATTCCTCACACAAGAAAAATTTCCAACTATACCAAACTCCTCAAATTCATCAAACATGTCCAAAAACTCAGTCAAAAGAGTCGTCAATGCTAGTATGTGAAGTGAGTATAAGCTTGGTCTTTTTGAGCTACTACTAACAAATTGTTACTCAGTACAAAAATATTATCCCTCGGCATTAGCAGACAAATCATGGGATAATACAGGATTATTGGTTGATTCAAGCTATGAAGAAACTACATCCAATCCCATTAAAGTTTTACTTACAATAGACTTGACCCAATCAGTTGCCGATGAAGCAATCTCCACTGGTGCCGACTTCATCATGGCGTATCATCCTTTTATTTTCCGTGGCTTGAAATCAATTACACCTCAAGACCCTCAACAACGATCCCTTATCAAATTGATTCAAAATAATATCAGTGTATATTCGCCACATACCGCCGTGGATAGTGCCAATGGAGGGGTGAATGATTTTTTGGTCACTGGAATGACGAAAAACTTGAAAGTCGAATCGTCTGAGCCAATTGAGCAAGATTCAAATGATCCAGCATGTGGAATGGGGAGGTTAGTTAAAATGGGAGAACCTGCGAAGTTGAAGGATCTTGTTGAGAATGTGAAGAGACAACTCAATTTGGAGCACGTGCAAGTTGCGCCATCTAGAGATGGTATTGATCATGATATTAAGACAATCGCCGTATGTGCTGGATCAGGTGGTGGGGTTTTTAGAGGTGTAAAAGCTGATTTATATTACACGGGTGAGTTATCTCATCATGAAGCTTTGTTTTTTAAAGAATCTGGTGCTTCTGTAATTTGTTGTAATCATTCAAATACCGAAAGAGCATTTTTAAAAGTCATCAAAGAAAAATTGAAGCAAGAGTTGGAAAAGAACGATGAAGTTATAATCAGTGAAGCTGATAAAGACCCGTATGAGATTTGGTAAAGGTATATAAGATGTGCACTCAGATAACTAGAATAGAGAACCAGGGCTCCAAAGGATTGGTTCCCTAAATACCAAGAAAGCTCAAGACGATACTTGACCTATTTGCCTATGTTATGTTCTACAAACAGCCCTCATCTGCATGGACCATCAAACATGATTGTTTATCTGGTAGACAACTTGGTGATGCTCAGTTTTGTTACATCGCGCACGTAAATTCGTCTCCGTGTTTTTTTTTCACATTCGGAATTGATTACATAATTTCATTTCTAGTTTTCTTATAAACCGACTATTAAGGTTGCGAGATTTCACCTGTCAAATAGACTTGAATCAAGTAATCAAATTCATAATCGGTGCGTGAATTCACATTATTCATAGTGTCTATGTCAAATAATTCATGAAAATGGTTGAGCAGCAACCACCACCATCACAATCAGGATGTATGAAAATTTCCAAGTTAGGGGGTTCCACGCCTGCTCATAATTTAAAAGCAACAATAGTAGCTTGTACAAATACACCTTATGTATTCTTATACGGAGGATTTAACGAAAATGATGCGTTAGATAGTAACGTATATATTTTGAATACTCAAACTAAAGAATGGGAAGTTGACAATAAGGTAGATGGATTATACCGCGAAGGACATCTGGCTGTGTACATAGATAATGGAAACATTTTGGTATTTGGTGGACTACCATTTGATGATGAACTACAAATAGAAAATAATAGAAGAAATAGAAGTACAGAATTAAGAAAAGATAGTCTTATGATGATTTATAATATATTTGATAAGAAATGGATTGGGCCCCCTGATTTCGCGTTGGAAAACGCCCCAAGTCCACGATCAAGACATGCTTGTTGCTTGTCAGAGGATGGATCGAAACTATATATCAGTGGCGGACTAGTCAAATCCGTTTCGTTGAATGATTTGTATTGCTATGATTTGACGTTGGGCACTTGGCTGGAACCAATAAAGTTTGTATCTAGATTTGATCATAGTATAATGTATTATCAGGATCGAATCTTCTCATTCGGTGGATTAGATAAAGACATGAATCACGTAAAGACCGTCACGTATTATTCTTTGAAGACCAAGACAATCGGGGAAATATCTTTATTGAATTTAGATATAACCGATAGTTCATCATTGCCATATCATGATTTATCAATATTGGATTGTAAGATAAATCCAAGCGTAAGTTTATTTATTAGCTTGCCAACGTTTGATTCCGATGATGAAATAAATATTTCAAGTTTCAACCTAAATGATTTCGAAGCACAAAAATTGATTAATTTATCCAATTCAACCATGTCTAACTCGGATCACGACCTGGTTCGGTACAAATGGAATTCAGCATTCATAAATCATGAAGGAAGGTTATATCTTCTTGGGGGTAGGAGTAAATCCATAGATATTTCGATGGGATCATATCTAGCACAGATAAGTGCAAATGAATCAATAGACGACGAGAACGAGGCAGATGAGAATACATCTGGTTTAACTCATATGTTTGAAATTGACGTTCACGAAATTGGAATACCAAATCAAAAAGTAAATGGACTTGCATCTGATTTTTATGAGTTATTCAACCTGCAGCGATTTACTGATTTTGAAATTTTAACACTAGATGACGAGAATGATAAACACAATTTTGAAAATAATAAACATTATGAAACAAAAAGTATCCTAGTACATAAATCCATATTATTAGCACGTTGGCCACATTTTCAAAGAATGTTTTCTGTGGGGATGAACGAAACTGTTGAAAACAAAATGTTCATCCCTGAGCCTTTTGCATGGATTAGAGCAATGGTTTATTATTTATACGTTGGGACTTTAGAAGAAATTGCAAATTTTACTATTGTGGATTATACTGGCTTATTAGTGTTAGCCAATATGTATGAGCTAAAAGAGTTTAGGAGTTTGATACTTCAAAAACTAAATCAAATATTTATACAATTTCGGAATGAGTTTGTGGATAACGATTCAAATTTATCCATATTATTGCGCATTTGGAAAGATCTTGAGTTTTCTAATGAATCTATTTTTATAATGAAGATTATCGATTTAATTAAAGAGAAATGGAGAATAATAACGAGATCAAAACCATTTCTTTTATTAAGCAAACAAGAAATTGTTAAATTATGTCAAGATTCAACTAATGATACAAATAGTCCACTATTGAAAAGCCCAAGTAGAAATTCGTTGGAAACATTGGAAACAATTCCAGATACACCCACAAGAAATACCAATTCTCCATTTATAATAGATTCGCCGTCGAGTCAATCGCGAAATTCTTTATTTGGTGTATTCTCATCTGCTGAATAAATAACACGTTTATTTTCTAAAAAACTAATCGAATATATCATCTATCAAATCATGTAATGCATCACCTGCAGCTTCAACCCCATCTTCTATTCCGTCTATAATATGTCCGATGATCTCTCCGAAACCCTCATGTACTTTCGTCGTAGCAGAAGTTGTGCCTACGGTTTCACTAGGAGTTATCACAAAATCACTTGGTTTAGGTAACAGCTGAGTCTTTAATGATGTAATTGTACTTTCTTCAGTTTTCATACTTTCTCCAGGATGCTCGTTCGTACTCATGGGAACAGGATTTTGATCGCCTTTTTTTCGCCAAAGTAAATCATATGTAGCATTTTTTCTCACAACATGGTCAACCTCAAATGGTAAATCAGGGAAGCTCAACGTATCTATCCAATCATCAGGCAAGCTCTTCGACAATATGGTGTTCGGCAAAGTTCCATTATTTGGAGCCGGTATAAGATCCAAAGTGTCACATATTATATTATACACTTCGGTATTTGCAAAAGGTTGAATTTTCTTGCTTGACAATTTTTTAAAGTATGGTCCAGTGCCCAAAAATATTGCTCTCATTAACAAATGAGTATTATTATAACCATGAACGCCCTTAGGTTTATATTCAGATCCATTATCTTTCATTTGTTGATGAGTGGTTATTGAATATCCAACATCAGGAATTATCCATAATGGTGCAAGTCGGTAATTGAATTTATGATCATGAATGTGACCACCAAATTGCCATTCCGAGGGCATTTCTTCAACTTTATAAATATGATAATTTTTGGCGAGTTCTTTGTCTTGTTTACTAAAGTTCTCAGTAAGTTCTTGATATGCATCTTCGACACTAACTCTAGGTCTTAATCCAAATAATGGCCATCCATCAATATAATTAATCTTATTTATATCAATTAAATCATCAAGATAAAGCACCCTGTCATTTGAAGTAGGAGCCATTCCATGATCACTTACAATAATTAAATTCACAATATCATCAAGGTTTCTCTTGTGGATCTCAGCTTGCATTAAGTTAACAAAATTGTCAACATATGTTAAAGATTCGGTTAAATTTTGGCCTGAGATACCATATTTATGACCAAATTGGTCAATTGTTGGAACGTATGTCAATACAAGCTGTGGTCTCTTTTCAATTGGACGATCCAACCATTGCATTACTCTATGAACCTTTGAAGATAGTAGCTCAGATCCATTATATTTATCAAAATCAAACTTTGGACCAATATCAGGAACTTCGGAACCTGGCCACATATGTACGGCAACATTTAAACCTTGTCTTTCAGATGTCTTCCACACAGGCTCACCACCTTGCCAAAAATCGGGATCTAATCCGCCAACCTCAGGGTTTGTATTTATGAATTGTTTCTTCAATTTTGGATCGTAGAAAGTATTGCCCACAATTCCATGCTCCGATGGATATAACCCCGTTATTAAAGTCCAATGATTTGGAAAAGTCAGTGATGGAAAACTTGGAACCATATATGGAGCTCTATATTCATTCAATAACAAGTTGTGCAATGTTGGGGTGTCATGAGGATTTATGTAATGAGGATGGAATCCATCAAGGGAAATGACAATTGTAGTTTGATGGAAATCATGAGTAGAGTTTGAATATGTTTTTTTTGGAGATGCAATTGTATCAAATTTCGTTCCAGAATGAGAGTTGAAGTATAGCACAAATGTGATAATTGCAATGGATAATAATGTTACTCCTCCTATTATAGTTCTTTGTTTAAGTTTCTTTTCTAGTAAATGTAACCGATGATCCCTAAGATCTATGGTTGGCTCGTTCCCACTATCATCATTTTCATCTGAAGTATCCACGTCAAATCGCAGTACCATTTCGTAATCGTTATTCAGATCATGCTGTTTAGTGAAAAATGATTTGACTTTACTAAAGACGCCTTGGTGTTCAGTTCTGTCATCATTTTCATAATCAAAACTCTCCAAAAAATCCAGTGGTTTCTTATGTGAATTACCTCTCGTTTGTTCCGAAAATATTATATCGTCCTCCGGATCGTCCATATCTGTTACAGGAACATCAACTGCATGTGGCAAGCCATTATAGTTTACTGACATGTCGATATTGGTTAACGGTGGTGGTGTCTAAAGTATTTGATAAGGAAAAAGACCAAAACCTGTACAATATTTATTGTCTTTTTTAATGCGCAATTGGTACAATTTATATACAGGAAACTTTTTTATCTGGTTAGTTGACTCTAATTGGTAGCTGCAATTAATGGTATTTCGTCTTCAGATTCTTCGATAACTTCACATGATTCATGTATCACTTGACCATTTGTATCGTCTATTGCACTATTGACATCTATAGTATTGCTAGTCATATTTATCACTGTTGAATCGTAAACATTTGGTGATGAGGGTATCTCGTTAAATGTAATTTGTTTAGATAAGTCTCTGATTGAAAACTTTCCATTGAACAAACTGTCATCTTCGTAATAAAATTCACCGTCTATATCAAAATATATAGGTGCAAACGATTTAGTTGCATTCTCCACTTTCACTACAAATACGAGTCTTAGCAGTGACTGATTTATAGTTATTGGCTGCGCATTTACAACTGGATAATATTGTTTAAAATGTGGCGATCTATGATACCAATCATGATAGAAAATAAACTTGTCTGGTAAGTTTCTATGTATTTCAATAGGTGATAACACAACTCTTCCCTTCTCGCTAAATGAGAGCTGAGACGAATCAAACAGTTCCGATGATTTCATCCTATATGGCCGATATTTGGTAGTCAAGTAACCTAGAAGGAATATCATCGAATTTGTGTTCACGCATTTCTTACTTAATAATGAAATTAATGAATTCACATGGGACTCAAATTTAGCAACGGGACTTATTTTCAATAAATCTGAATTGGGTGGTAGTTCAGGAATAGCCTCCGGAGGCTCGTTATTATTCTTATTATTGATTAGTATGGAATTAGTTTCGATGTGATGTTTTAATAAGATCTCTTCGTACACCGAAGACAATTCCAATTTATAAAGCTCAATCAATGCATGAAATTCATTTATAACAAGTAATGAAGTAGATGGCATGTCGTCCATTAAAAAAAGCGCATAAAGTTTAGCAAAAGTGTCACGATGATAGTGCGTAATGTTTGATACCCATTCTTTCTTGAAGTCAGGATGACTCTTGATGAAATGGAATGGAAATTTAGTCAATGTATCCACTATGATAACTGGCTTATTATTTTTCAAATGGCATGCAATCAAGGAACTAATTACGATATACATCCCATTGCAGCTAGGTGATGATTGAAAATCATAGATCTTGTTCTTGACTGAGGAACCACTGAGGAGTAATTGGTCCAATGTTGGTATTGAAGTTGTTAAATTAGAAAAGCTCTGCTGCAGCCGTATTATATCACCAAGCAAAACCATCTGATTGGTGTCATGTGACTCTTCAAGATCCTTTTATTAGCTGTTGATGTTTGTAAAAACCTGGTGGTGATTGGATCAAACTGATCTGGTTGTAGAAAAAACACTTACGCGTTGAACCTGTCGTGTGGTGAAAATATTGTGGAAGATACACAGGCTCGACAAGGAAACAGAAAGTGTTGTCCCATTCAGTCCTTACTATAAACAAATAGTTTTTAAACTGACACGAACTTCCTTCATTGATCTCAAAACATGAACAAAATTCAAATTGAATAAAATACCATTGGGAAATGAAACTAAGCGGATTGTTGATAGAGTTAGTATTCCCAATTGGTAGCAACTGTGACGAGTGTAAAGACTATCCTGTATGTAATAATTGTCACACAATTTGATTTTTTTTTTTAATTTTTAATTTTTTTTTTTTTTAAACAATCAAACCAGTCTATCCTTCTCTTATCAATAGAGTTGCAGATAACACATTTACATACACATTACAGCTAAAGTCCCATTTATCTAATGCTCGGATTATAAGGGAGGCTTATTTTAAAGATCATCCATAAAAGCATGAATTTTGTTAATCTTGCAAGTATGACCAATACAACAAATCCTGGTCAACTGTTTGTATACACTATCTCAAAAACATCAGGAATACTTTCGATTGCAATAGGGTTGGTTGCACAATTGCCTCAGATTCTATTGAATTACACTCTACAGCAGGATGAGTTTTACTTTGCAGATCAAGGATTATCGATATGGTTCTTGGATTTAAGAATAAGTGGTGATGTTTTGAACCTTGTCACTAGTATATTAAACAGAGAGATTTATTTTGCATTACTATCTATGTATTTTATCTCTGTGCATGCTATATTGATTGTACAGTATTGGCTCTATAGGAAAGAGTTTGAAGCAAGAGATTCACTGCTGCAACCACCCACCTTAGTTAATAAAATCTTGGGAACGGCATTTTTAGCAAATGTTTCCCTAGGTAAAACATCAGATACAGAGGAGAAAGTGTATAACTTCGAGCAGTCGTTACCATATCTAGCGTCAATTGTATATATTTTTGCAAGGTTACCCCAAATTGTAAAGAACATCAAAAGAAAATCAACAAGAGGTTTATCTATATCCATGTTTGTTTTACTTATCACGGGTAATTTGCTTTACTTCATTTCGCTAATATGTAATTCATATGTGCATCATCGTCATAAGCGTTTTTTTCATACTCATTTACCGTATATTATGGGTATTTTAGGTACTATCATGATGGATTCAATAATCATTCTTCAGTTTTGGTTATATCATAAACCAGTTTTAGTTAAGCGACCCATAATAGATATAGATCAGCAACTGGATTGGTATATCAAAAACCAACCTTTGGTATTTTACCAAGATAATCCAACAGAAACTTCGCCTCCTCATTTTTCAGGTTCTCTTAAATCAGGACGTCGTCTATCGCACCCAATCCATAGAGCAAATTCAAATCAGTCAAGATGCCCAAATTGTAAAAAATCACCTGGTGAAACAGCATTTTTATTGAATGAATCTGCGAATAGCTATTTGACTACCCCGCCTCCTAATCATTATATAATATCCTCAAGTTCAACTCAACATAATCATCAGAATGATACAACCCAGCGACATTTCCAACATATTCCACATAGTATTAATAGTTCACTTGGGTCACCGACAAGTTTAATTCCGAGCATTATTGGAAATATGTCAAGTTTAAATAAAAAATTGAATGACGGATCAAAAGTACCGTTTCTGCCTATTGATTTTTTGAATGATAAATTTTACTCAAAGAGTGGTGATTCCGGGATAGATCTGAATGGAAGTTCAAGTGCTCTATATGGTTCTATATAGGATAAATAATATATACAGTTTTAGTTCTTTACTCTCCAGGCACTGTTTGGTAAACTTTGTAGATATGTTGCTTTCTTCTTTACCCAAAATAATATGAGTATGCCCAAGAAAATACAAATCGCATTCGTGTAATAATATCCATCTCTCATGATTACAATTTTGCCTCCGCTATAAGTACATTGTTCTTTTGCTTCTTCAGATTCTAGCATTATATGCCCTTTGTCCGTCACACACTTAGCCAACGTGATTTTATCAATTAAGAAAAAAATGAAAATTCTGGGCCATGTACCACCATAGTTTGATAATGTATTTAATGTAGTCATATAAGTTCCACCTATGGCAGGATCAGCGATCTTCGTATGAAATGCACAAAGTGAAACAAATTGAATCGTTGACATGAATGACCCAAGTAAATGCTGTAATATAACCATTAAAAACCAAAATTTTGTAATTTTCCCATCCGAAGGAAAGAAATATACAATTATTTGAGCTAGGGAAGCTGCTACGAGCCTACCTACAAACCCCAATAACCATGGTTTCAAGGGGGCTTTACCTGTTGACCATCTTCCCGCATAGTATCCAAATATCATTTCAAAGGGAAAATCGATCAATACTGTAATTGATAGATCTTCTTTGGATAAACCTTTTTCTAATAGTTTTAAGTTCGTGCCAGCTTCATTAACCTGAAAACCTAATTTGGCTAAAAGTAAAATAACAACAAATGTTTGAACATTAGGTAATTTCAAAACCTCATACATTGACGAGTACACATTGGTTAATTCTTTCCATTTGTTGGTATTATAAATTCCTTCTTCTTTTGCATTTGGATGTTTATTTTTGTTTATCAAGTGTGGAGGATCTTCAGGAATGAATAATATTATACCAGTAATTATTAAATATATCCAACCCCAAAATGTTAAATATCCACCCAATGTAAATAACCCAACATCTAGGGGCACTTTTCTTAAATACTTATTAGCAAAATCGGGAGAATTTAACGCAAGGAAAATAGTAAATGACATGAAGTAACCAGTATTAATACCTATAGTTTGAGCAGTTGGTGCATACGATAAACTTCTAGTTGATAAACAAGTCAATGCCCATCCATCCACTGCAATATCCTGCGTAGCGCAACATAACACCAATATAAAAAAACTCAAGGTGATTAAACTTAGATACCTTTTTGGATTCTCCATCAATTGATCAATGATCAGACCTAAATATAATAACACAATTCCAGATAATATTTGAACCGGTATGATCCACGATCTTCTTCTCCCTATTCTTTTTGAATATATTGCATCCACAAAAGGTGACCAGATCAACTTCAATGAGTACGGATAAGCTGCTAACGAAAAGATTCCAACCTGGGAATACGTTAGTTTCGATTTCAATATGAACGGGATGGATCCAAATGCTAGTCCCACGGGGACACCCTGTAGTACGTATAACATCACTAGCACTATAAATGCTTTTCTATCCTGTGGTTGTAATGATTTTGATATGGCTGTGGTTGTGTCTTCTCGTTTGATATCCTGCTGTGCAATTGGCAATAATCCATCGTTTTCTTCATCAAATGCTGAGTGTCTATAGTTTAGCTTGTTCTCCATTGAAGTATCCACCGAATATCGTTGAACCTCAGCCATTATTGTCGACGTGGATAGGCAAAAAACAGGGTTCAGTTGGGGTGAAGTTTTTTTGTTTGTGGTATGTGTTTGGATTAGATAATTGTCCCCTGCGTGTTTTACTTACATTCCCCATTGGAGCCAAATTTGATCGAAACCGTACAGTTTATCCGAATACATTAATACATTAAGTTGCATTAAGCAATGAATTAACTGATTGCTGTGTTGCTAAAACCCATCTTCGCGACGTATTGAACACTTAGTAATACGTTACAAAATGGGAAAAATCAAAATCTACTGTTTTTCGGACTGAATATTTATGTAGATATAAAAATACACCTTTACTATTTAACAAAACATTTTACAGAATTATCCTTCCAGAAATTACAATCCCAATACTTTTCTTGAAGCTCTCATAATGACTTCAGTATCTGGGAATGCAAAATCTTCTAATTCTTTAGCATAAGGAGTTGGTACTTCACAACCAGTAACTCTTTCAACTGGAGCATCCAAGTAATCAAAAGCTTCAGATTCCATAATTTGAGCACAAATCTCAGAACCTACACCAAATGCTGGAAAACCATTCTCAACTGTAACTATATGATTAGTCTTTTTAATTGAATCGATAATACATGGAACGTCCAATGGTTTGATTGATCTTAAATTGATGACTTCAGCTTTAACGCCATATTCTTTCTCCAATTTCTCAGCAGCTTCCAAGCAGAATCTAACTGCTCTTGAATGGCCCACGATTGTTAAATCCGTACCTTCTTTTTCAACCTTTGCCTTACCAATTGGCAATAAGAAATCTGCTGATAAGGCTTCTTCACTCATTGGGAAAGACTCACCATAAGCAATCTCATTTTCCAAGAATATAACAGGATTTGGATCTCTAATTGAAGCTTTGATCAACCCTTTATAATCTTCAGCAGAGTATGGCGATAAGACTTTTAAACCTGGAATTGAACCATACCAGGCAGCATAACATTGGGAATGCTGAGCAGCAACACCTGCGGCAGCACCATTTGGACCTCTGAAGGTAATGTTACAAGGTTGTATACCACCACTCATGTAATAGGTCTTAGCAGCAGAGTTGATGATTTGATCAATGGCTTGCATGGCAAAATTGAAGGTCATAAATTCTAAAACTGGTTTCAAACCATGCAAAGCAGCACCTACCGCCAAACCGGTAAAACCCATTTCAGTAATTGGAGTATCAATGACTCTTCTTTCACCAAATCTATCCAACAAACCTCTACTAACTTTATAAGCACCATTATATTGACCAACTTCTTCACCTATTAAAAACACATCATCATCACGATCCAATTCTTCGGCTAAACCCGAATTCAATGCATCTCTTACTGTCATTTCTTGTGGACCTGATTTAGATGTATTTGCACGTTGAGAAACATTGTTGAAGTTCATTCTCAATGCTTGATATTGACCCATTCTAGCTAATGGTTTGTTATATTTCATGGCCTGAGCTGCTAATTGAGCAGTCTTGGCAACTGATGATGTGATTGGGGCCATGGACGACTAGACTGTACTGCAATATTTATAAATAATCAAAGGTTGGGTTGTAAAGAGGGAGTGAAAGAGAGAGAGAGATGTTTTTTAAATCGATGTGGTCTCTCTTAGTGTTTCATAGTATTTGTTCAACTATGTTCTCTGTCTCTTTTTTTGGCGTATATTATTATTAGGCTTTTTTCTCTTTTAGTCAGTGGACTTCATCTGTCCGTACTAGACGGAAATTATATGCAGAGCTCACGGAGCTTAATATCCGATAATTTTATTTATATCGTAGTAACTGCTATGATTGGGCATGTAACGTACGTGCAAGAAGTTTCAAGCATCATCGTCGTCATCATAATGGCTTCTGAGATGGTTGCTCCAGTAAATACTGTTCAGCGACTCAACAAATGTTGGTGACACTGTCATTGCTTTGACTTCATAAATCCGTAGACCTATTGTACTTAAAAAATGCGAGTCTGCAATTAATACTTATGCAAGCACGAGACAAGTATCGTTTGAAGGTAAATGAGCGATTGCATGAAAGTTGTTAGAGAATACGTTCTGGGTAAGCTGATTTCTATTTGTGGCACACCCGCAGTATTCAGAAGGCAGAATATTTGGTGCCTGCGATGTTATGGTTTAGTAAGTGTCCAATGGTGAAGACCGATGCATATATTGCTACGTATGACGGTGATCGATCTGGCAGAGCAATTACATACTACCGCGTGTAATAGTGATCCACCTGTCAAATACCATTATGATATTATGTCATATGGTAGCACTGAGCTCAGACGAGTGGAAAACTGTTTGGCACCCCAGCAGGGAGATGAAGGAGCTACGAAGTACTCCGGTAGACCCTTGTACGGGAGTTGGCATATCCGGAGGTATAAAGATTATAATCGAAGAAATGCGGTCAATTTCATGTGTCAATTATCATTATACGTCATATAACAAACCTATACAAGAGGTAGCAGCTGGGATACCCACGGAGAGTATACGATGGAAAAGGTACGATGAACTCCTTCTGGCTGCAGTATGATACAGATTGCCAGAATATATATAAGAGCAAATCGCAAGACACAAAAAAAAAGAAGGAAAAGAATCTCATTGATAGAAAATGATAAAATTGAGAGGATGACTATACGTTTAGCAGAATATGATTCAATAAAACTGGGTCTAGTAAGTGTTGAACACCACAGTAATTCTGAAAACGGATGCAATAGTCTTAACTGCTCACTTTTAAAAGAAAAAAGTACAACATTGTAAGATAATGAAGTTATAAAGCATTACTGCATTACATTCAATTAAATATTTCAAATCTTTGTCCACAGCTGATAACAAGGATCTCTTAGGCTCTTCAACTGCATCACATATTTCAACTTCTAATCCACCCCTAGGTTATCTGCCATTAAAAACTTCAAGTCAACAATAATTTCTGCGTAATAATGGTTCATTATTGAAGCTTTGCAAATATGGTAAGCGAACACAGATACAACGTCTTCTGCCTCTTGTTAGTACCTTTGCCTTTATATTTTATTCTTACAGAAGTAATCAACTCTAGAAAACATCTATTACATTGTGGCATGTTTTGACACATGTCGTTTCTCAGATTCAAGAATCTTCGAGTCATTCCCAATTGGATAATCTTGAAAGGAATACCAATTTATTACTCGGATACCGTTTGCCAAGATTAGAATAGATGCTGAAAAATCTAGCTTGTATGCCCCTATCACTAAATGTTTGACTGCGAAAAAAACTCACGAGGCCAGCCTATACACTTTCCCGAGTTAAACGAGGAAGAAGAAAATAGTCTCCGAAATAAGAGTAACCCAAATATCAGGAGAAAAGAAGGAGAACGAGTTGTGGATCATTTTGATGTATTTGAAATATTATTGAACTATTCCACTAAGTTAAACCACATCTTATCTCGTTTATCAATGCTACTTTAGAAAAAGAGTGTTGATTACACAGCACCCGGCGTTTATAGGAACCATTACCGTTGCCCGTTGCCTGCCCGTTGCCCGTTTCTCGTTTCTCGTTTCTCGTCGCCGGTTCCCGTTCCCCTCCATTTGGAACCCCTCATGTCCTTGCAAAATGTTGACCTAAACGATTGCAATTCAACCGACACAACTTAGCACAACGCACGACGACGCAGCACGACAGAAAGCATTAGTACCGTTGAAGGGGGTTGTATTTGTAAGTTGTAGTCGTATGCTCTAGACCGAATCGCCCTTGCTTGCGCTACTAAAAATTGGAAACTGTCATCGAGGCTTTTCATCTCCAGGACCAGATTTCAACATCTTTCACACTTCACATATTTGCAGGGGAGGTACATTTGTTGGGCCCAATCCTCGAACTCTAACCAACAAATATATGACTCAAGTCCCTCTAGTAGAATCACTTGGTATTACCTCTTCAGGTGTCGTTTGGATTAAAAGCTTGTTGATTTTTGGTAATGCAACATTGCTGGTGAATCTAACAAGAGCTTATAAAGATATGTACTCGTATATTTATTCTGTGCGGATTCCTTTCTTTCCCTCTATCACATTCACTTGCTCAATCGAAATCCGTTATTTCAGAAAACAGAAATAACCCTCTTTCTTTCCACAATCCGTCTTTAAATGATTAGAACTATACAGCGACAACCACTCAAACAATTCAGAGCAGCAATGGGTGCCAGATTTAAATCCAAGGTTAATTTTCATAAACCTGATGTTGCCGGAAGTCACGAACCAAGTGAAGCAGCCGACGCAGCGGCCACTCTTTTGGCTGAGTTGAGAGATAAGCAAACCAACCCCAACAAGGCCACTTGGATAGATGCATTAAAAGAGAGAGAGAAATTAACAGCAGAAGGGAAAAGAATTGATTCATTTGCATATGTGAACCCCAAGACAACTGAGGTTGGAGAAAAAACCCGCGGTGATTCGTTTTCATACTTGTTGTTACCATTCAAGAATGATAAGTGGTTATGCGATGCGTATATTAATGCCTTTGGTAGATTAAGAGCAGGACAGTTGTTTCAAGATCTTGATGCATTAGCTGGTAGGATTGCATATAGACATTGTTCACCTGCAGAACCCGTCAATGTCACCGCAAGTGTTGATAGAATCTATATGGTTAAGAAAGTGGATGAGATAACCAACTATAATTTTATACTTGCCGGAAGCGTTTCTTGGACAGGTACATCAAGTATGGAAATTACAGTGAAGGGGTATGCGTTTGAAGAGGAGATCAGGGAAGAAAATATAACTGAAGATTCATTACCTGATGATAATGTGTTTTTAACTGCCAACTTTACATTCGTTGCTCGTAATCCAATGACACATAAATCGTTTGCTATCAACAGATTATTACCCATCACGGAAAAGGATTGGATTGATTATAGAAGAGCTGAAAGCCACAATACTAACAAAAGGCTATTGGCCAAGAACCCCAAAATGATTGAACCTACTGCTGAAGAGTCAAGACTAATTTATGATATGTGGAGAAGCTCTAACCTGTTACAGGTTGATGAGAAATCTAATTCCGAAAATGGAATTGCATTTATGAAAGATACAATTCAAAAATCTACATTATTCATGCAGCCACAATACAGGAATAGACATTCCTATATGATTTTTGGTGGGTATTTATTAAGACAGACATTTGAATTAGCCTATTGTACCGCAGCAAGTTTTTCATCTGCGGGACCAAGATTTGTAAGTTTAGACTCCACTACATTTAAGGCTCCTGTTCCGGTTGGAAGTGTTCTATCTATGGTTGCTTCTGTGTCTTACACTGAGCATTTACATGATACCGTTGATGACAAAGATGCTGATTCTCCTTTCAATTTCAAACTCCCTCCAACTAACAAGATCTCCAGCAATCCAAACGCGTTCTTATCAGAGCCTGGTACCTTGATCCAAACAAAGGTAGACACATTTATTCAACATCTCGAAAGCAATGTCAAGAAGCCAGCAGGCACGTTTGTATACTCATTCTTTGTGCCCAGAGATAGTTATAGTGAAGGAAACCCAGGGTTCTGTTCAGTCATTCCACAAACGTATTCGGAAATGATGACGTATGTTCAAGGTAGAAGACTGAGTTTATCTACTGCTCATTATGTTGAAACCTTACCTAAAGCTAAATTATAGTTTTCTCTACTCTAAATATACGGTACACATTAAAAATAATAATCCAAGAATAAAAATAAAATGAAAAAAAATTAAAAAAAGAAAAAAATACGAAGCGTTCTATTTTATTATATTTTTTGTTTTCTCCGGTTTTCGATTTTAATTAATCACTATCATCATGATGTATAGTGGCACTTTCTTCTTGATGATGACGGTCAGGCTTGTATGCTGATTCCCTTAGACTTCCCTTTCTCGTAAAATTAACCAACTTAGCCTGATCATCAATCTTTTCTGCTGGATGCATCTGTCGATTCTTATCAAACAAGAATTTCTCTGAGTTCGTTGAACCAAGTGATAAAGCTGATAGATTATTATGATTCATTGTATTTTGAATATTATTCATCGGCGTGTTTTCCTCGTTGAGTAAGAAACTATCCGAATGTGGGCTTTCCAACTGTTCCATGGTATGATTTAAATGATCGTATTCAAACAAGTGCGTTGGAGATTGTAATCCCTCCGATTCTTCTTCTGATGCTGAAGTACTTGCTTGTTCGTCGAATTTGGAAAGTAAGTTACTAATGCTTCCCGACGTATCTTCTCTTATCATTAAGTCTCTTGAATTCTCTTCGGGAACAATATCTAGGTTTGATGGTGAATGAGATCTTCGGGCTCTTTCAGGTGATGTATTTGCTAACTCTATTATATTTCCATCTGAATCTAGTCTTTGAATATTAGTACTATACGAACTTGATTCTCTTATTAATAATGCATTTAATGAATTACTACTCATAAATTGTGACGATGAGTTTGAATTCCTATATGATTGATCTTCAACTAATTTGACAGAAAATAATTGTTCGGTGTTAACAGTAGACAAACTGGCATTGCTGTTTCTCATCTGCTGTTGTTGTTGCTGTTTTATTGAAGTGATTTTGTCTTCTGATTCAGTGTTTGCTCTCCATGATTTCATTGGTACGTCTTCCGTATTATAATATGATTCATTTCTGGATTCAACATGGGTTAATGAAGATGAGGATCTAGAATCGGTTTGATCTAGTTTCATCAAATTAATTTGTGACACATTATTAGGATCCATTGGAAATACTACCTCGCCTCCGTGTGGTGAAGTTGGTACTACACTTTTTTCATTATCTAACTCTGCATTCTTTCTATCTTTTCTTCTCTTGTAGCAGCAACAGTATAGTACTAATGCAGCAAGTAATATAAGGAAAGCGGGAATACCTACTCCAAGGCCAATAGCTAATGCTTTAGTGTTGGATTTTTTATGAGGTGTTGCAATTGTTGAAGTTTCGGTGGCAGTTACTTCTGCAGTTCTTGAAGATAAAGTTGATGTAGCACTTGAAGATGCAGACGATGATGATGTGGATGTTATAGACTTCTTTTCAACACCTTTAATAGTAAATTCTCTTGAATCTTCATCGGAATTAGCTTGTGCTACAATTTTTACCTGTAATTTATCAAAATTGCCAGGCGTCAATCCATTTAACGTCATGTTTGAATTGTGATATATAAGCCAATCCGCATTTGAATAATCGACACTTACTGTAGTTTGATTGAAATCTGTGATAATTGAATGCATGATCTCGTACTGAAACCATTCTCCTTTGGTAGCATTCACGTCTGTTAAATTATTAATGGTAAAAATCGAGTCAATAGCAGCAAATGAATAAGGCAAATCAACCGAGTTTCCATAGACATCTTTGATTGTGATTGAAAAATTTTCAAATGTCGAAGTATTTGGGAATGTGCCAGTTAATGAATAATTATCTCTATCAAAATGGACATAACTAGGCAAATTGTCACTATAAACATCTGAAATATTATTTTTGGATATAGGCTCTCCATCAAGGTAGACAGTTGAAAATATTGGAATTTGTTCATTTATTTCCCCATCGTAGGTACCATTAATTTGGATAGTTCTATTCAATGAAGTACTTAATTGATGCCCACCAACAATTATCTTGAAGTCTCCACTTGCTCCAGCATATCCATAGTAGTCAGACGCTATAAATGAAAAACCATATTCGAACGACGGAGCATTTTCCGAGGTAACATGTGGAACAGTACCTGAAAAAGTCAAGTTTTCACCATCAAAATCAATCCAATTTGGTAACGAGCTACGATCTGCCGATCTGCCATAGTAGGCAATTATAGGACGATCACTCAGGGCATCACTCTCAAATGTATCCTTGTTAAACTTCAAGTTTATCTTATCGCCTGGCTTGACAACGAGCCCGCTGTCACCATTGGTCCTGCCAAATGAAGAAACTTCGTTGAACATCACATTTGGAGAAGTCAAATGTAACCCCGTGCTATTGGATACAAGCATTGTATAGTTGTTTGTCAATTGGGACTGGTCACTCTCATCAGTACCTGTGAAAGTAATTTGAAATTCTCCAACATCTTGTTCTTGTGGTAATCCCGTAAATGTTCTTGTACTCGGATCGAATGATAACCATGATGGTAGGTTAGATGCCTGGTATGTGATATGCCCATTACTATTTGACTTATACGTAGTGTTGGCTATTGTGAATTCATATTGTTCATTTATTCTTCCCACGTTTGGCAATTGTTCATTGAAGGGAAACCCCATATATATTGCTCCTATTGTTAGAGTCAGATGCAATATTAGTAGACGAATTATGGATTCCAGCAACATTTTCTGTATGTGTGTGTGATATGTATAGGTGGTCTATATGTGGTTAGCTACGTTTCTATTTGGTTAGCTACGTTTCTATGTGGGTATATGTGGACGTATGTGGAAGAGGTTGTTTTTAACTGTAGATAAGTGACAAATGAAGGAAACCAGTTGGATATACAATGAATGGAAGGGCTCTTGGAAGAAAAGAAAACAGTAGGTGGTGAAAACTATGCAAAGAACTTTGCGTTGGTGGGTGATGTGAAAGACGTAGAAGCCACTCGTAAAAAGGGTTGATTCAGCCTGACGAGAGAAAAACACGAAACAAAACACGAAAAATTACCAAAACAATAATAATGCAAATAAATTAAAACAAAAGTAATTAATCTACGGCTATGAAAAGGGGGTGTTGTCAACTTCGTCAAACTGGTCTATACATTGTTCTCAACCTTACGCTATAAGTGTATGTTTCCTTGTCTGCTCTGGTGTGCCTTACTCTTCTCTGGTTATTTAAGTTTATGTGCTTGTTTGTTTGTTGGTTTGATTGTTGTTTATTTCTTTGTGCAAAATTCATTGTAGTCTCGTCTATTATTTTATTCGGTTTGGCACTATTTTATTTCCATTGCATGCAACTTCACGCGTAGAAGTTTTGCTGGTAAGTGGTACTGGTCGCAGCAATGGTGGTGGAAAACAATAAAAATCCTCGTGCCAGATGTTGTGGTCCTCGATGAAGTCGTGGTACTAGTAGCAATCGTAGTATTAGGAGAGTATCGGTAGGAGTCATTCCGTCCCTTCTTATTTTCACGCGTATTACCGCCAAATAAATAAAATGCCCAATTTGAGCTCGCGCTAAACACAGTAGTCAGTAGTTTCACCAAAAGCAGTTAAATAATAGATTCCTTGAGTACTCATCATAAGTTATTGAAAGGGATAAAACTAACAATAGCAACAACAACAACAACAACAACAATAATAATTGCCACAACAACGACTGTTCATTCCTTTTCTACATGTATTTCTATTTATAGTTAAATTAAGTGTCACTTATATATAAAGAGAGTAGTGCAATCCAAACTGCACACATGATCAATATACCTTCATCTCATCTCACCTCATCCCACCTCATCCCATTACAATGGTTTATTTTTATTTTCATTCTCACAATTATTATTGTATTCATTCTTACCACCAATCCATCTCGGTATGTAATATATCACAAATATACCAATGTATCCAAACAACAAACCAACCAATTTCTCCAGTATTGAATGGAAGTAAATATTTGTCATTAGCAACATAAACCACCATAATCCAATGAGCCAACTGACCAACAACTGTGGTGTGTTCCACACGACTCTAAGCCTATCATTAACCGTACCATATCTCAACTGGGCAATATTGCTTAAAATAGAGTCCAAATCCCAGTATGCAGCACCAGTTTCCAAAAACAAATACAATGACGAATGTATCATCAAAAAAACATGCCCACTGGGATCATGGCCGCCCGACCAGCTCCCCTTTATTTTGCGACAATGGTACGACGTGATGCCTGTGCTTTCCCAGATTCCGTCCTCAATGGATCGAATGAAATTGTGGGTGGCTACATGAGCGCTCGGCTTGTCAATGATGCACTTGCCGCCCGTCGCAATGAAGATCTTGTCCATTATAGGCAAGCCGAAGCACCACTGGGTGAAAAACCACCACCAAATGGACACGAGTGCATATCTGAGTGTCGCAATCGCGGCGGTATTGACACGTTTAGAAGGGGGGAGTTCCGGAATGACTTTTGCGTAGAAAACGATGATGGCTAGCGTTGTCCATCCCCATCCCTTTTTCACAAACCACTGGTTGAAGATGTTGTGTTTGTCATTGTAGTAGTTGTAAACTTCTTCGTGAGGGGCAGACACATGGATGATTCTAGCTATAAGGAAATTTAGAAGAAATGACCCAAAGAATACTAGTTCGTTTATCGATATTTTGTAATTCTGCTTGAGCCGAGATGAGAATTGCAGTATCTTGTTAAGATGTTCGTCGTAGATCGAACTCATGGTTAGACTTCAATGATTGATGTTGGTCGATTAGGATGGTGCTAATGTTTTGTGTTGTTGCCACGATATCAAAAGAGCAAAAAAAAAACAAAGTGCTAGGAAGCAGAAAGAGAAAAAGAGTCTCCTACCAAGTCGCACAAACCACCTTAATAAATATGTAACATCATTATTGAACGTGCAAAATTAATCTATAAATCCTGAACATATATCGCACTCTATGTAGGCAGCCGGACTGTTTCCACTCTAGACATCTACTTTATCGGCAGCGAATTTAATAATTGGTCCCATAAATTTATTCTTGGGATAAATTGATCCCCTCAAGGGTACAACACTACAACCAATTGCAACCTTGGCCTCTTCGGTTGTTGGACCAAAGTCGATAAACGATACATTTTCTCTCAATCCCAATTTAATAACCTCTTGCATCATCACGAAATAGGCTTTATATTTTTTGGAAATCTCATGATCTAACCCTTGGATGTCCGATGTCATAGTTTCTCCCAATCGGAATATCACACACGAAGCAATGATTTTATCATCAACTTTGAGAAATAATAATGACCGGTATTTTTTCTCGTTTGAAAAGGTACCTAAATTATATATAAACTGCCAATCTGGTTGTAGTAATTGGGAAGATTGGCCCAGAGATTGTCGACTAGTGGCGATATTTTCATTCATGATTATTATCTCTTCGCAATTTTCATAGTTGAAAATGTTTGTTTCTATAACTTGTCCATTTGCTGATTTGAACGCATTATCTTGATTTCTGTATTTAATGGCCTTGAAATAATCGTTACTAGTTTGGTTATGGAATGGACGAAGATCAATTATATGAGAATTTGGTAAATTAATCTTGAACCATCCAGAATAAGTCACTCCAGCTTCGAAATTTGCATCTTTATAAATCGGATCTAAAAGCACTGTACATTTTTCATTCCGCTTATTCCATTCAGAAATGGCATATAATACGCTAGCCCCTCTAGCTACCGGCTTCTTCGTTGAACTACAGTAAAAGGTTGATCTTTTAAAAGGCCAATGGAACCCAAGAAGACCAAATTTAATACACAAGATTGGCAATTTTGAATTCTTGCCAAACCATTTATGCAATTTTTTACCTACCCAACCAGGAATTCTTTCACTCAAGTCAAACTCCTCCACTATTGTCAACAAAACAAGTGCTTCTGTATTCATTAACTCTTTATAAAATTTCTCACTGTTATTTTCCAATGATTGTAAATCCATCTTTTGCTTTTCTTGCTGCTTCTTTTTCGCCAATTTCTTCAACTGGTTCTTGGATAATGGCTTATACTCTTCTTCAAGATTCTTGATGCTCCTTTCCGATCCAATTAACGTTGGGGCATTTGAAAAAAGCAACGATTCTCGATCCAAGCTGTCAAATGCCGAGCTCATTGTCCTCTTGTGGTGATGACTCTTTTGTAATTGCGCTGATGAAGGCTGATCCTTGTAGACCCTCAACACTTTACACGTCATACCTTTTAAATCGGCGTGGATGTAATTCTCCATTAATGAAATAACGTATTCACCCGATATTCCGGCGTTATATTTGGTGTTCAAGTCAATCAATTTACTCCATCCTTGTTTCTGGTGCTGCGTCAAACCAATCAAATCATACTCTTCAACTTGATATGGCGTGGTTATTGTTCGAATTCTGAAATATCTCGTACACAAAAATTGCAATACTGTTAATCCGCAGCTACCACCAAATAACAATGGAACACTTATTGGTATTTCATTTAAATCCGCTAGTGGCTTGTAATCAAATTTAACACTTGCTACGGAGGTACAAGAAATGTAAAGAAGTCCCACAAAACAAAGGAATAAATCATACAGAAAGATCAACCGGCCAATTAATTCACTCAATCTGTTTTTTTCGTTGATCAATAGAACAATACACAAACCCATTATACTCTGCCCAATCATTATAGCACCACTAAGTATAAATAAGTTGTGCATCTTTTTCGCAGGACGATCCATGGACAAGTTAATCAAGTCAACATTGATTTGAATTAGACCGATACTAATCAAAATCTGGACTAAATTCAGCGATGCGAAAAGCAAATAAACACTGGAAATACTGGTGTTCCACCATATGGAAAGCAACGCACAATTGAATAACAAGCTAAATAGGCCGATTGCAAGGTAGGTGGCTCTCTCATGGTGGGATATCTGCAAAACCGACACTTCCTCCGGACTTAAATCTAAAGGGTTGGCCACTTTCCCACTGGATAAGTAAACAACCTTAAATATGCAAACTATCAAAAGTAGAATCCAAAGACATCGCTTCACCACTTTGTCAATGATCCAGTACAGTATCTTTAACCACTTGCTTTTGAATTCGAACTTGTAGTTCTTGGAAATGACGATAAGAAATATGAATGCATCAAGCAAAATGGCCGTTATTGACGTGCCACTCACGTAATGATATTGCGCAGTGTATTTAGTATACAAGATTGCGTCCGCGAGGTTGAACAGAAACGAGCATAGCACGATCGATATTGGATGATATAGCCACTTTGTCGAAGGTTTGGGTAGCTTCTTTATGGATCTGTGGTATATAGCTTTTTCCAATTTGAACATTAAGAAATAACGATGGGATGAATCGTCCGGTAATTTGGTGTAATGCTGAATGGTGTAATGATTGAAACTATGCGAGGATGACAGACGTTTAAGTAGTTATAGATAATATAAATATAGATATGATAGTATTTCGTATATAAGAGTGTATGTCTCTAACAACGTATAAAGCAAAATCACGAATGATGGAGGGAAATGAATATAAGTAAGCTAACAAAGAACGAATATGGTTTAAACAAAGTACGGAGCAATTTGTAATAATTATATATATAGATTAATAATGGAATTCTGAAAGCTATCATCATTATTTTTAATTAGAATTGTAAGTTTCAGAACATTTGACATGTTACATAATAGCATCAACACGTACATATAAATATGCACCCAAAATATGCGGGTTCTAAACCATCCATTTCTAAGGAAATCTTTGCACAGGAGGGAAAACAAGAAAAGGCTTACAAAACGAAAAGAGAATACAAATACAAGAACACAAAGAATAGAACTAAGACTGTTGACAAGAATTATTGACTAAAACCCTATTCTTTAGCTGTCACATCTTGCTTCTGTTTGCTACTCACTCACCCCGTACATAAAGGAATTAAGTCATTCACGATATAGATATGGATATAGATGAATATCTATGAGGATTCAGTTTTCTTACACTTGCTCAAGAAAAGCCAAGTAGGCTGTACACACACATTATGGGGAGCTTTTGGGATTTACCTGTTTCTGCTTTCAGTATAATTCCTCCATGAAGGATCGTGTAGTATTGTGGCTTTGCCCTATTATTATTTTAGAACCGACTGCACTAAGGAAACAAGAGAACAGGAGCGAAGCCACCAGGGAAAGGTTAGAATCAGAAAGCGAAGAGGTGAAATCTGCGTCATTTTTTTTTTTTTTCTTGGTTTATTTATTCTTTCTTTTTTTCCGACGGGGGTTAACATTTTATGCATATGGTAGTGATTATAACATAGTCAAAGTTGAGGTGTCACTACTTTATTGTGTAAGGTTATTTGTTTCTCTGCAGGAAATAAAAAATTACTAAAGTCTTCAATCCACCCACGGGAAACCACCCAAATCAGACCCATGCGGTGCATGCATCATATAAACTTGCCTACGTACATATCTATGGATCTATCGGATGACTACACTAATTCACTATTTTGTACAGCTACCAATATGCCGCGACACCTTTGTTGTCTCAACTAAGCCAGTCGAAGTTGCTTCGTGATTCATCCATTACCATTACTCCAGGAAAACTAGCGCACAAAGGAACATAAACCACGTAAAGTATGAAACGCAATTGGAATCAATAGTTCTTTGTGTTAGTTTAGTTTTGTGGTTGGGTTAGATAAATCGCAAAATCATCATTTACTGGTGTATCGGTGAAAAAAGACAATCAAACCGCACCAGCCAACAAAACAACTCAGCTGATTGTTGATAGTTGATACAATTCTTCTCGCGCAACTCAACTCCGCCAACTTACGGTTGGCGTTATAGCGCATGTTGATTGTTGATGCAAGTTAAGTCTCGTCGTACTATTCAACTCTCCTCGTTTTTCTGTCTTGTTTTGGATTGTTTCGTCTTTTCACATGTTTGAAATCGAGGCTTTTTAGTAGGCATCGGTTGTTTTAGAACTTTCATCGATGTGCTTTAACTCCTTTGCATTCGGTGCGAACTTCTCTTTCTTTCTCATGAAGCGTTACGAATCTAATTTAAGAAATCTAGAAGTAAAGAAAAGAAACAGAGCATCAAGGACAAGGTCTGGGAGGGATGAAGTGGGTGCGGGGAGAATAATGAATACGGAGGGAACGTTTTGGGCTTGGGGTCGGGTGGTAGTACCAGTACTGGTGCCTACACAACGTACGAATTATCTTAAACAAAGCATTAAATTTATAAATGCCAACTAAATCAGGTCGACACACCATTTCCTTCAGCTACAGCTACCCCCATTCTGCTTTCATTACTCTCCTTATCCTGCCATCTTTTAACCATATCATTCATTAAGCTATTCATCAATTCAGGATTAACAATCTCTTTTCTAAAGCTTTCTTGCTGCAACAACTTCAAAATATGTAAACAATTGGGATATACCAAATACTTGGCGTATTGGGGCTCGCACCAGTATTGCAAGTAGTCTAGATAATTTATAAAATTGGGGTCCTGTAGGTAATTGTTTTGAGCCAAGTAACTAACGTATGGGATGTTGCTCAACGATTGAACAAATTCCAATTCAATCTCCCATCGTGTTGGCAACGAGTTTATTAGACTGTTGTACTGTTCCTGCTCAGTGGCTTCTATTGATTCTGGTTGATTCTGTATAGGTGTAGACATTGCTTGACAGGGGAAAATGGGGTGCGGAGGGGAGCGAGTTATATGTATTGACAGTGATGGCGTTGATGGTTGTGTTTTAAATGGAGGTGTTGTTAGATCCAATGCGGTTATTTTTTGCTCTATTTTCTGTGGGAACAAAACTTGCAAATTTTGAGGTTTCTTTTTATTTTCCAGCCTTGCAGTTTCAACTTTTACCCTAACTATAAGATTTTATTGATAGAAACGACCTTACCATCCATAGAAAGGACATATAGATGCAAACAATTAGTACGCAATATCCTTATTGTTGGAATCTTTAACTTCAAGAGAAATTTAATTGTTCTCCAGGACTGCACTACATCTCTTCAATTATTTTGCTCCACGTTTTAGCAGTCTACCGCTGGGCGCCCCCGTATAGATTTGAAATAACGAAGCTGGAGTTGAGTCGTCGACAAATATTCTATAGTTCTATAGTTCGAATACGATGTTGCTCTCTTTTTGGTGTCGTAGTGTTGTTGCTGTTGCTTGGTTGTTCTATGAAGCCTTAATACTGAAACAGATCCCCGATAACCTAGGAACAGAAGGCTTTCTACTTTGTCTTACGTCACAGAAACAACTGCGGCTTTTGTTTCAGTAGAGATAATTCTCATTAGTCTTTGTTTTAGTAGAGATAACTCTTCATACCATCTTCATTGTACCCCTTACCATATGTCTTACCGACGGTGTTCGCATATATATTTGCAAAACATACGGGTGTGACAAAGCTCTCACTTGCAACAATACTAAAGTAATAGTCGAGTTTTCAACCAAACCAACCCAAATATCATCAAGACAAAGTCTAACACCAGAAGAATGGAGCAGCATCTATAATTTCTCAGTACGCAGCTGGATAAGTTCTAAACAAAGCAAAACACGTATACCCACACCCATACCCCATCTTTACTAGAGAATACAAACCAATGCTATTTTTGATTATTTTTTTTTTCTTTTCAATGTAAACAAACAAACTCCAAGCGATAACCTAACCAACGAACCTAGCGCAGCACCATGTCATCAACACCAAAAGCACCACACGAGAACTCGCGTGAAGAAGCCCTAGATAGGGAACTCACGCAGCTTATCAAAATAAATTCGACACTCACAGACTTTTTATCGACGATACAGAAGGTGGGCACGGATATAACCACGTTCAACAACAGCACCACAAACACGATGATCATGATGAACAAGTGGACAGATATTATAAACCAGGCCAACTTCACACACGATATGATCAACAACACCTCCTGGAGGCCAGATGAGTTTGAGGAGGAAGAAGAGGAAGTGGGGAGTGGGGAGGGTGATGTTCATGAAATTGCCGAGTTGGAGAAAAAATTAGAGATGGTGGAATCGGAAAATGTGGCCATGAGTAAAAAATTGGAAAGACAAGTGAAGGAAAAAGAAGCGCGGTTGAATAAAGCTAGAGATTTGGCAAATAAGAGAAAGAGGGAATTGGGATTGTTTAATGTGAAAAACAAAACGAATTATTGAACTAAACCTGTTGCTAGCTCGTACAGCAGTTGGGATGAGAAGATGAGTCAATTTATCAAAAAGATATTAAGAGGATATGTTATCACTGATGAATACCATCAAAGACAACGAGAAGTTGTTAAGGCCCATCAAAGAAATGCTGTTGGTCATTCCTATGTATCCACATTTATTCATCTCTTGAATTGTTCAGTTGCGGAATTGAACCCTTTATCATTATGTTCTTTCTGAGTGGTGTGAAGGATTCATTGTAATATATGGAACGAAGAAGGCGGAAAAGGAAAAGGAAGGGAAATGGGAAAAGAAGCAGGGGCTTCCTGTACTTCCTGCCACCTAATGCACGAATGAAACATACTTCATTGAATGCAGGGCACATTTGTGATGAAGTTTAGTGATATTTCACTAGACGTATATAGGCATTTCATCGACTATGGCTTTCATGTTATATCAGTTGCATGGACTGTAAACTAAGTTTGAACATGGTCAGTTTGCTTGTATTCGCTTATTACTTTCTTCGCGAATTTAGCGTGTTTGTCAAAGGGCTACCAAGGAAATAGTGTGCCAAAAGTGGTCTTCAAGCAAAAACTACTTTTTCAAATTGCATCCGAGAATAAGCGAACCTTTAGTGGTTTCATTGCTTAGCCAAAATCAGTATGTTATAATCATATGAAGATTTATAGGACAAGATTCGAATGCAATTTTTTTTTAACCAAGAATAAGTTCAAATCATGGTCACATCCACCTTCTGTACTGGATATCTCGAGTTTTCCAGAAGAGGTAGAACAATATCCTCTTTTCACACTTCATTGCTTAATTTACCGCTAGTAAAACACTGCTCACATCATGTTAAATCCCATGGTCTGGCTCTATAGACAATGTGTACGTGTTTGATCTTCAGTACCACAAAATCCTGATCTTCAATGCTTTGATTTATTATCTATAACATATTTATTAAAAAATACAATACACATTAAATTCGACATAATAATATATATATTACTAATGCTTCAAAATCGTGGTAATCAAATCATTGGCATCGACTGAATCACCCTCCTGTATCAACAAATCTCCAACCATCCCGGAATCTGGCGCACTTATAACCATTTCCATTTTCATGGCAGATAACACCGCAATTGGATCACCTTTTTTAACTTCTTGATGCTTATGAGTTCTAATTTCAATAACAACACCGGCCATTGGTGCACCAACCTCGTTTGGATTTTGAGCTTTAGGTCTAGTTTTGCTTTCTACAGCCGCCGTTTTATCATCAACGGTGACTGATCTCATTTCACCATTTAATTCAAAAAATACTTCTCTTGTACCTGTCTTTTGTGATATTTCCCCAATGGCCAAGAGCTTTATAATCAATGTCTTACCTTGTTCAATATCAACAACTATTTCTTCACTAATATTACATGGTTTAAGGAAATATCTTGTTGGTAACACTGATAAATCTCCGTATTTTTCCACATGTTTCTTAAATTGTTCATAAACTTTTGGATACATAACATAGGATGCAATATCGGTTTCCGTGATCTGGCTTCCATAACGAGATGTTAGCTCTTGTCTAATTTGTTCAAAATCAATTGGTGTTAATGATAATCCTGGTCTCTTATCTAATTTTTGACGTTTGTTTCCCAATATATTAGTTCTCAATGGTTCTGGGAATCCTCCGTATGGTGTACCCATTAAACCTTCCATGAAATCTAATACAGAATCGGGGAAATCTAACTCTGATGCTAATCTATAAACATCTTCTTCGGTTAAACTATTACTAACCATAAACTGAGCCAAGTCACCAACAACTTTTGAAGTTGGAGTAACTTTAACCAAGTCGCCCAATATCTTATTGGCAATTTTATAAGTTTCCTTAGTTTGTAACCATTTTGTGCCCAAACCCAATTGTTGAGCTTGGAATAATAAATTAGTTAACTGACCTCCTGGAATTTCATGTTGATAAACTTCGGGATCTGGTCCCTTTAAATCAGCTTCAAAACAAGAATATAATAATCTCATTTGTGCCCAATAGTTATCTAATTCTCTGACAAGTGATTCAGAAAGACCTGTTTCGATGCTTCCTTCCAATGAAGCTAATATAGCACTTATTGATGGTTGTGAGGTCATACCAGACATCGAGTTAGAAGCAGCATCAACAACATCAGCACCTGCTTTAGCACATTCGGTCATTGAAGCAACACCAGTACCAGCGGAATCATGAGTATGAACATGAATTGGCAAATCTGGATAGCGTTTTCTAATTTCGCCAACTAACAATTTTGCAGCAGCTGGTTTCAAAGTACCTGCCATATCTTTGATACCTAAAAAGTGTGTACCCATTTTAACAATATCATCAACCATTTTCAAGTAGTATTCTAAATTATACTTCTTGCCTGGTTTCAACATATCACCAGAATAGCAAACAGTGGCTTCAACAACACCACCAGCTTTTTTAACGGCATCAATACCAACCTTCAACTGCTCCAAATCATTTAATGCATCGAATACACGGAAAATATCTACACCATTATTTCTGGCTTCTTTAACAAATTGATCAATAGCATTATCAGGTAATGAAGAATATGCAACCCCATTAGCACCTCTTAAAAGCATTTGGAATGGGATATTTGGAACTAATTCTCTTAATTTTCTTAATCTTGCCCATGGGTCTTCATGAAGAAATCTCATACAAACATCAAAAGTAGCACCACCCCAACATTCCAACGAGAAAGCGCCATTTAATGCAAAAGCTGTAGTTGGCGCAATATTCAATAAATCAATAGTTCTGACTCTAGTAGCTAATAAAGATTGATGAGCATCTCTCCATGTGGTATCAGTAATTAAAGTACCATTGAATTGTCTAACTTTCTTAGCAAATGATTCTGGACCTTCTTCAAGCAAAACTTGTCTCCATCCTCTTGGTGGAGGAGTGTGTTGAATATCAATAATAATGCCTGTTTTTGGATCATGAAGATCTGGAATAAGAGCTTCATCCGCTAATTTAGGATAACCGATTTGACCTTTGATTGAGGAACCATTAACAACAAGATCAGCCAAATAAGACAACAACTTGGTAGCTCTGTTTTGAGAACTAATCATTTGGAAAAGTGATGGCGTGTCATCAATAAAGGTAGTCCAGCAATTACCAGTTATAAACGTATCATTAGTTAAAAGAGCCAACAAGAACGGTATATTGGTTTTGACCCCTCTAATTCTAAATTCAATCAAAGCACGCAACATTTTCCTACGGGCAATTTCATAAGTGGAACCTGAGCACGAACATTTAACCAACATTGAATCATAGTGAGGAGAAATGATTGAACCAGCAAATCCATTACCACCATCCAATCTGACACCATTACCACCTGCAGATCTATAAACTTCAATTTTACCAGTATCTGGTTGGAAATTCTTTGCAGGATCTTCAGTGGTAATTCTGCATTGAATGGCAAAGCCTCTTGTGGTAATTTTATCTTGTAATAATCCTAATTGTTGTAAAGAGGCTCCTGCAGCAATCTGGATTTGAGCAGCAACAATATCCACGCCAGTAATTTCCTCGGTTATAGTATGTTCGACTTGAATTCTTGGATTAATTTCAATGAAATAGTGTCTATTTTGTTCATCAACCAAGAATTCTGCTGTACCTGCATTACGATAATCTGCACTCTTGGCTAACTTGACAGCATCGGTCAATATAGCATCTCTTACAGCCTTGGGTAAATTTTTAGCTGGTGCAATTTCAACAACTTTTTGATGTCTTCTTTGCACCGAACAGTCCCTTTCAAATAAATGGATAACATTACCATAATTATCAGCCAATAATTGAACTTCGATATGTTTTGGTTTATCTAAAAATCTTTCAATAAAACAAGTACCATTTCCAAAAGCAGTCTTTGCTTCAGAAGTAGCTCTTTTAAAAGCATCTTCAATATCATCACCTTCACGTACGACTCTCATACCTCTACCACCTCCACCAAATGCAGCCTTTATGATAACCGGGAGTCCGTATTTCTCAACAAATGATTTAGCTTCGTCAACCGTATCAATTGGACCTGGAGTACCTGGAACAACTGGAACATCGTTATCTAAAGCCAAGTTTCTAGCACTAACCTTATCACCTACGGAATCAATTGTTTTGTAGGAAGGACCAATCCAAACAATACCATTTTCTTCGACCTTTCTAGCAAACTCGCTATTTTCAGAAAGAAAGCCGTAACCAGGATGAATCATATTAACATTGTGTCGTTTAGCTATACTTATAATTTCATCAATTTGCAAGTATGCACCAACAGGTGAATATTGTCCCTTTTTACCGATTGCATAAGACTCATCTGCTTTTAACCTATGCATTGATAATCTGTCTTCATGAGAATAGATGGCAACTGTTTGCATTGATAACTCATGAGCAGTTCTGAATATTCTAATTGGAATTTCTCCTCTATTAGCAACAAGTATTTTGTTCATCTGACCCAATACAGTGGAGTCTCTTCTCATTTGATTGATTCTGGCATCTTGAGTATTAACTGCCTGTATAGACGTCATTGTCAATTGTTGATAAACAAAGAAAGAAAGAAAGAAAACAAGGAAAGAAAGTAAAGGGAAAGAAAATGTTGTAAAATTTAAAGGGAGAGTGGTTACAGACTCATTTTAAAGTATGATGTTTTAATAAGATAGTCGCCAAGTACTGCATATTGTGCTTACTAACAAGCAATTGATCATATGGTAACAATATACCAATTGCAAAGAACAATAATGATGTAACACAAACAACACTCCGAAACCGAAATGAAAAATATAAAATATGAATTCTGAACACCAAGAAGGTTATTTTTAAATGATTCAAAGTTAAAAGCTATATTTCACCGGTCTCTTGAACGCCTGCCTTTCGTTTTTCTTTGCTCTTGTGGTGTAGAAGAGCATTGATATGGTAACAAACTTAGCTGAGAAGAGATGAAGAGGAGAACGAATATTGCATTTGAAAAGTTGCTCCATCTATATTCTATACTGAAGAGAATTAATCCATTATATTAAAAAAGATAAAGGAAAAAAACTACGAACAATAGATGTTTAGTACTGATATCTGTCAGGAAAAAAGCCTTGATGAGAATTGATGAAGTCATTGATTGAACATACAGAAAATTCGAATTATCATAAATAGGTGTAACGTAACGTTATAGTATATGACTCAAATGTAGTTTTCCTCTTGGAGTGATTAAGTTTATCCATTTTTTGAATTAAAAAGGAAAATAAAGCAAAAATCCGTGTAATGGCAACGACAAAAAGTCCGAGGTATAATTAACACACAAAAAGGGTACATAAGCGTTGAAGGTTGACTCATAACGAAACAAGAGATGAAGAAATAATCGAACAAATTAATCTTATCAAACCAATAAAACAGCCTATGCGGCTTTTTTTGACTTGAGATTTCATTGCGCAGCAATACCGGAGGTATACCCCCTTTGGATGCGGTAAGAGGAGCTTTCGCTTTTTTTTCTTAGGTTATCCTCTCTCCTGAAGGTTTTTAAAGTACGAATTTCGGAAGTATACATCCGTTGGTTAAAGTACTCAAACCATATTCACATGCAATAGTTTTTCTCTGGTTGACCTCTGTCCTTGCCCATCCACAATCCTGAAGATTTAGAGTTATATGTATAATCCTGAAGGTATTGTAACCTAAGAAGAACCTAAGAAGAAGAAAGACAATGGATGTAATTGGTTGAGCGATCAAACCTTGTTGAGCCTATATAGTGGTTTGAATCTAAATTAGACCGCGGATATTATTTCGTAGGAACTCGATATCCTACATCCAATGTCAATGTGGCGTCAATTCTACTACTGCTTAGAAAGAACGAAAGAAAAAAAAAACAGAAGATTTCAGATTTACCCATGAGAATAGGAGTCAATGAAATCTGAAACAAAAAAGAATGATCCGTTAAGATAGATGCTTCAATTGATATATAAACTAAGCTTGAACCCTCCTCCCTCTTTTTGTCTTCCTACATTTACTTGCTTCATTTGGCCGATGCAGTATACTTTTTTTTCTTCGCATCTGTACTTGATTTGTTCGTTCCGCTAAGTAAATGAATCTCCTGATCGCAGCGGAATCGATTTAGTGGGTAGCACCTAACATAACAATAATAATGGCGACGATGCGAAGATAAAATATGGCTTTCGTTAATGCAAGTACAATAAGGGGAGAAGGTAAGAGGAGAAGGTGAGAGGAGAAGGAGCTAATTCTTTAATCACGTAGTAGTAGTAATAATGGAGTGGTGCTACAAGTGGAAAAATAATAGACTATAATAGAAACGCAGTCAAATGTAGTACTGTAATTAGAAAACTGATTATACGCAAAGTGTGGTCTGCTATTATTATAAAGAGAAGTAACCCTACATCTTCTGCATTCTTTTTCACTGATAAGAAGTGATTGTTAAGTTTGATTGGTTAATCATCCCCTCTTCTGTTAAATTAAATGCAAAATCACCCGTTAGTATTATAATCAGCAGAGCAACACAAATATTCTACCGACAATGCGCAACGAAGAAAAAAATAAAGAAAAAAAAAACTAAAAAAAAAAAAATTAAAAAGAAAAAACTAAAAAAAATTTCACAACCAAAAGAGAAAAAAAAAACTACCAGGGATCTGTAGCAAATAGAGAATCAACTGACTATATAAATATCATGAATATTTCCCCTTTCCCTAGATTTCAAGTATTCCGGTTTTTTTCCATTTGTAAGCTTATTATCACATCGTCTAATTAATATCAATCATGTTTAAAAGAGCATTTTCCCAAGTCTCAAGACATTCTTTCCAAAAAGATGCCGTGCAACAATTTATGAAATCTTCCATACCAAAACAAACTAAATCTAAACAAAATGCCTCTAAAATAGTAATCAATAAATGGACCCCAACCAATGGTAACTCATTCAGATCATTTGCTGAGTACAGATTAAAAGTTACAAACCAATCTCCATTAGCTGTTAGATCTAAAGACTACAATGTCAGTTTAAGACATCATCACGTATTGTAAAATACAATAAATACCTTAAGAGGTTTTATCTTGTTTTTCTCTTTTGTATTGTTAGATTCAATTGGTGTTTTAAATAAAAGGTTGGTAATTATTCTGGGGACAATTTAGCTGTCTATTATTCAATTCGTTCTTTTTTTAATGTCCAGATCTCCGTCTATATTTGAGTTGTTGTTTGCTTTTGTTGTATTGGCATGGTATCATTCCATTGTTCGGGGACTTTTCATGTGAGATCCTGAGACTTTTTTTACACATTATGTAGCGGATTTGTATTGTAGATTTACTATGTATATGTGAATAAATGTTGCTTTTGCGGCATTGAAGTGGCATTGTAGGGGGATAATATGGTGATTGTATTGGACTCCCTTGGGAGCGCTGAAATTGAGTGGAACTAATTGTATAAATTATATTGCAAAAGAAGAAATGCTCATAGCACCTTATTTTGAATACCGATGAAGAAATAATGCACAGCTTTATGTATGCAACGAAGTCTGAATTCTCATTGGTATAATTTCGATCTAGAACTGTATCATTGTCGTTCAAACAACCTTTAATACCTGATTGAGAGTTTGAGTTTTAGAAGAATCAGAGACCACTCTGCATGCTTCTGACTACAGAACTTTGGCATATCAAGCTACAAACTAGTCAGATCCTGTTTGTCTATTTTTGGACCTTCATATATCGAATCGACTCGTGTCTTTAGTGAACGCGGATATAATGACTCGAGGATCAACTAAATTAACACCGTGATTGAGGGTGTTGCAGAGTATTTTGAGGAAAATTTGGTGTTTTCTTTCTCACGTGCATCAAAGCAAAAAGATCCAAAAAACTATGGCTCCAAAAAATGACGAGAGCACTATTATTATGACCCATTGAATTTCGGAGATTCTAGCTTCTTGGAAATAGACAGTTCCAAAGTCAGGCATGGTTTCGCTCTTGATAGATATAAATCTCCTCAATTTTATATTGTTCTCTTTCTAGTTGTTGATGAAACCACTATTGCTTAAAATATAGATTGTTGCAAGCCCGTATTTGTACTGCGACACAAAAAATATGTTTCTTGCTTTTGTTTTATGTCACGTTTTATGAGCTGCTCCATTTTATTTATACAATCTCTAAACCAGTAAAGTATAACAACACATCAACTGTGGAGTACATACTATTAGATTGACCCTAGATATATATATATATATATATATAAGATAACGCTAGCATTCTCGTCAAAAAGCCCGTAGTTTCCTGTCATTAATCGATGCTATAATACTAGAAGTGCAACGATGACTGAAGATACTACCTCGTCTGCATTATTGGAACAGTTAGTGTATATAGATAGTTATATTAATGGCAATTCACATGGAGATAATAGTGAAAGTTCGAATGACACTCCGAATTTGGATATTGATGGGCAGCTAAGTTTAGATTTAGCTGTATTTGCTGATGATGCATTTATGTTTCCTGATGAAAAAAAGCCAAAGGAGAGAGAGGATGATGAAGTTCAAGATATAGGAACTTGGAATGTTCATGAATTTAATGGTCATTTGATTCCTGAACCTACCGCGGGCAGTAGTAATCAAGGGAAAGCCGTTAATGATAATCATAACAATAGTGAAAATAGTAACAATAGCAACAGTAGTAATAATGATAACAACAACAGTAATGATAATAATCACGATAGAAGTGGATCCAAGTTTCTTAATTTAACTAATTTACCCAAATTCCCAGTTCCACCAGGAGCAAAATCATCTTTAGTCAGTGCGGGATTATCACAAAACCAAATTGATTTATTAAGCGCATTAGTGGCACAACATCAACAAAGTCTAGGCAGGGCCATACCCACAACGACAACGGCTCTATCCACAAAGACAACGGCTCTATCCACAACGACAACAGCTCTATCCACAACGACAACAGCTCTATCCACAACACCAGTAAGTCCTACTTTCTTGGTGTCTCCCTCGGAGTTGCCTGTCAAACAGCATAATACCTTGGATGCATCACTGCTATCTTCGACTTCTGCTTCGCCGGATGCAGCTGAATTGGATAAAAAGAGAAGAAATACGGCTGCAAGTGCCAGATTCAGAATAAAGAAGAAATTGAAAGAGAGGCAGATGGAGACTAGAATTAGCTCGTTACAAGACTTAATTGCTTCTTTGGAAAATAAATTGAGCAATTTGGAAATGGAGAATAAATTATTGCGAAATTTGATCATTGAGAAAGGAAGCCAGAAAAGTGATGATGAGGTTAAGTTGTTGCGAGAAAAAGCAAGGCTCAATTAATAACTATGCGAATGAGTTGAAAAATGGTAGCACTTTATGAGGGTTTTACGAATTGGACAACTTGCTATAACGGTAGTGAGTGGCAGCACTAGATTTTAGAATCAATCTGAAATGCTTTGGTCCTCGGCAAACCCGGAGATTTGCTGGTCTGGTTTGCATTGGCTACTGTAAGTGTTCTAAATGATATTATGTATTTTCGACTGAAGAAAATTCGTACGTTTGTATACTGTATTGATTACATACATTTGGTGAATAACCTGAGTTAATAAAGATGCAAAGCCTGCGGAAAGGAAGAAAGATTTGTTGAACTATAGCGCACAAATATAAACTTTTTTTTATCTTGACTGGTGGATTCGTAATAGGGAAGGTAGTATACTAAAACATATAGCGCGTCACTTGAAATTTGGCAGTTTCAATTTCTAAAATACATTGAGCTTATCTGCCTATATATAAACAAAGATTGCAGAAACAGGATACATTTCTTAGACGCATATTATGTCTTTCTATGGTGACGGCTTAATATTGAATAATATGGTAGCAGTGCATGCATTTAAAAAACCATATTTGCTGCCACTTTGAATAAATTAATGAAGTACTCCGCTCCGCTACGGCGTGTATCTACTAGCAGACAAGAACGTATGTGATCAAGACAAACTAGAAGCTCTTCCAAATTCAATTACTGCAATTATTGGGCACTATGAGGCAAAATTGCCCCGTGGATTCGGAGTGTTTCTCTGAAGTTTGCAATTCTTGCTCCCCGAATATCTGTTAGGGGGGTTGACGTTAAGCATTCTACCCCTTGCCAATCAATGGAAAAAAAAAACTCTTCAAACGGAGTAAACAACCATGAAGAAATCTGTCAAATTGAATCGACCATAATTTTCTTGCAAGAATATTAATCACACAGTTTGAGCACTTTTTCATTCATATCTAGATTTGTTTCTTCGATTTGCGATATTCTTGTATGCACTTGATATTGTCGTTTGTCGTATCACAACAATGTATTATGCGAGGTTAAGCTATAAAAGAAAGTAGCCAAAAAAAAGTAAAATAAAACAAAATACAACAAAAAAACATTTGACGATTACTATGGAAGTTCTACTTTACCAAGTAGTGGGCAATAATACTTATATTATAACCGTCCAAAATTGTAAGCTGACATTGCTCACTTGAGTCATATTATATCATATGATCTTAATTCTAGGATGTATATGTACTCTCCAAGAATTTGGTTCTTGTCTGCATCATATTCTCCCCTCTTCTGCCCCTTTTGGTTACAGTCAGGGGGGGGTAGTGATATCTATATATTCAATAGAAATTTTGATTCACGAAACAACTTACTATTTGAAGTCAGCATAACAAAGTAGCAGTTACAACAAACTCTCGTGATAATAGAAATAATAATAAGGATGGCTTTGTCGTTGTTTTTGGTGGGTTGTAATAGTAAACAGAGCTTATCACTAGCTCATTGGCAGGAAGTTCAACCGCCAAACAAATAGATACTGTTTTCCACCACCCCCTTTTTGTATTAGATTTCAATAAGCGCGACAAAAAAATACACTTAAGATAATACTAAACAGACAAACCAAAAAAAAAAAGCTCATCCTTTCAAGAACCTATCTACATATCTTTTTTGTTTGAAGAGAATATCCCTACCTTTCTTAATCAATCTTTTGAAAAGAATTTTATTGAAATGGTTGCTACCAGAAGATCAGCAAGTAATCTAGTAGATGTCGAGTTAAGTGAAAACGGAAAGGAATTAAAACGAGTAATACCAATTATTGAACAAAGAGCCGCTATAGAAAAAGCTATAAAACAAGAAGAAGAAGACGAAGAAGAAGAAGAACAACAACAACAACTGCAAACCAAAGAAGTTATACCCCCATCTGTAAAGAAAGAAACAAGAGGTCGGAAGAAGAAATCCACTGCTGCAGCTACAACAGCCAAATCCACTTCTACTTCATCAACTTCACCTCCTGAAGTACATAAAAAAGTTGAAGCAAGGGGCCGTAAAAGAAAAAATGTCGATAGTAACAATTCACCATCGTACCCTCCCTTGAAGAGATCAACAATTACAACAACAACCACAACACCTACAACCACGGCAAAGAATGCCCCCTCCACCGCAAGCAATAATATTCATAAACATAATATAAACCATTTGTTAACGAATGATTCACCACCTCCTGCTGCAGCATTTACCAACACCCCCCAAAATAGTAATTCTCTGCAAACTAATGGTAACCCTCCAAACCCACAGTCATCTAAAAAACAACAAATCTCAAGCAATGGACGTATTCCAATTACGTCGATAATTTCGCAAAAAATAGATCTGCATGATATACCATTAATGTTGGGTAAAGAAGATGAATGTGCAGACAAAAAAACTAAGAGGAGATATCGTGTTGATAGAGATAATATTAAGATTAATAAAAGAATAATGTCTCAAGACACTGAGGATGTTATTAGAATGTTTAAGAAGTTTGATGACGAAATTTTAACTAATTCTGAAGCAAGATCGAGATTGTTATCTTTAGGTTTTGAGACCAGAAAGCGTTATATCACAACCTTTAAACATTACATAAGATTTTGTTGTAAAAAGAATTTGGATAATTTTTTTGTTACCGGAGAATTGATGAAAGAATTTTATGAAGAACAATTTGCTTTATCTTCATCAAATAAGCCAGTTATTAGATTAAGAAAAATGGATCCGGCGTTTTCAAAATTACAAGAGATTAATTTCTTAGTTTATCATTTGGAAAATAAAGAGATACCAAATAGGCATATTGCTTTGGAGTATCTCGTTTATAAAGAATTAGGTAAAGTGCCACCGTCATCCTCTCATTTAGAAGATCCTTCCTCGAGTGAATCATTTAATAAAAAGAAAAAAAGAATCGCTAAAAAGCAGCTCAAAACAAAGAAAAGTCAAGAGAGTCAAGATGAACAACAGCAACAACAGCAACAACAATCACAACCACAGCCAATACCACCACCACAACAACGGCAACAACAACATCTACAACAACATCTACAACAACATCTACAACAACAGCTACAACAACAGCCACAACAACAGCAGCAGCAACATCGAGAGCTCCACCAGCAGCACCAGCAATATTCAATATTGCAAGATAATAAAGTGCCCTTAGATTTAACCCGAGGAGTTGAAATATCCACGACAAATAAGCTCATTACATCTCCGGTATATACGAAAAAGGTAACAAAGAAAAACATTGATGAAATTCGGAATTCATTTGTTAACTTGCGTGAAGAGATTGGACGTGCTTTACAAGAAAATGTATCGGTTGATCCAGCATTTGTATCTACATTGGCTACCAGAATAAATAGTTCACTAGATCAGTTTGAATTGCAATTAAATGGCCCGCCTCCACCTCACGCAGCAATTTTGAATAGTAATGGAATCCCAACAATCGGTTTGAATCACGACATTGCCACTGTGTATGAAATTCTTCAAGAATGGTACACAATTGACCCTAGTATACATACTAGATTACAAAAATGGGGTGAAGATTGGATTAGAGATTCAATTGATCACGCTACGTTTTTGGATCGTAAGGCAATAGTTGAATTTGTTGAAAGAATGAGTAAAGAATGCAACGTCGATATCTTTGTTATAGCTAATGATTGTGATAAATATATTTTGGAAAAATCAATATTAGATGAATTCATTAGTGAAATCGAATTGGATGTCGATGACTTGTTCAAAAGAATTATGAGATATAGACAAAGAAGAGGATAATGACCCTCCATCTTAGTCGGGTCCTTTTTGCTTCTGGTTTTTTTATTATTATCGGTCTTGGTGGTATTGTTTTATTATAACAAATGTTTATAGATGGTTTTGTATTTATTTGTTTGCTCTTGGTTATCTAGTTTCTATATATAGCAAGTTTCGTTGGTACAACTGTTTGCTAGATCAATGCAATCAATTATTTGATTCGGTCTAGTCTGCAACTTTTCGCAGCTTCTTTTGCTATTTTTGTAACTTACGGTTCTATTTCTTAGGGCTATTTGAATAGTTCAATTTTGTGATCTTATTACCCCCACCTTTCCTCAATGCTTAACGTCTAATTACACATATTTTGCAAAAAAAAGCAATACAGTATGTGCCGTGTATGACTAATTGATAAGCACTACGGCGCTCTTTAGCAAGGTAAAATGCTTGAAGGCACGATGAATCGTTTCTGTGACTTTTTACCGCTAGCCTTCGTTTTGTTTTTTTCTTCGTCTCTGTTCCTACTAGCATCGCGTTTAAGCTTGACTATGAAGTCATGTGTCAGAATATTCATTTGGAAACCCGTTATTTGGGGATTCTTTTCATGACTTAATGTTTAATATCCATTTTCAGAAGCTTATTTTGTGGGGTTAGCATTATTTTCGTATGTTCACTAGTCTGTTGTACATGAAGTGCTGAAAAAGAAACTATCAGTTCACTTATCAGGAAAAACGATTCTCCACGGAGAAGTTAATGGCACAAAATAATTTTTTTTTTTTTGCAGTTAATGCGTAATCCATCGTTTACTCCGGGATTGTTTAATTTCACTCAACATCTTCGAAGTTCTTTCACTGTAGTACGATGGATGGGTGGGTATTGCGGAATCCATCCTTTTCTAGTATGGCACATTTTGACTACTGTATTCAATACTTTGACAAGAAGGATAAGACAAAGTATTTTAACTAATTATCATTTGACACAATTCTTACCAAGAAAAATTCTGTCTAACGTTCTGTACCCTGGATTACACTTAGAATCCCTTAATGGAAAAGCATTGAGGCGAAAGATAAGATCCACACAAATCCAATGTAAAATATTTAGAGCAAAATCTATTAGAAATTAAAACAAAGAGGCTGCGGACTATTAATTATTTGGCCCGCTTGCTACCTTCCTGCCGGGATTCTTCAAATGGCTGACATTAGTATTGCCTGAAAATACTTGATTCGTAAATCCATTTTCTGTTCTTGTCTATTTTTTTAGTTCTACCTCCATGCAAGCCAAGTTGCACACCTCATAGCATAGCATAGTATTCTTCATCAATTCATCAAGGAGTAAACTTGCTATATTTGTTCCATCACATTCAACATTCAACAGGCTACTAATGATTGTTTGCTTTTGTTTAGCTTTGTTTGCTTCAACTGTGGGGAGCTCGAGGCTTCTCTATGCCTTCGTTCATTGGCTCAAAACTATTCAGTTACTGTTGCATGGCTTTGTGTCTGGAATTAAAAAAAAGCCCTTTTCTTTGCTAATTGATTGATTGTTTCATTGTTTGAACCATTGTTATTACCAACCCCACCATGTGTAAAATGATCTAGGTTTTTGTTGGGAGTATAATAACCTATAGATAGATAGATAATCCGTAAAGCATGAAAATTACACAAAGTGTCTCTCATATTTAAGGTCTTTTTTTTAATGTATTATATATATATATTTGCAATTGTTGTTTCCATAAATTTGGGATCCTATAACATTTTCCTTTATTTTTGGGAACTTATCAAATTTGCTTTTCAATTTCAAGAAATTGGGCTATATATCCTACAATGTTAGAATCAGTTCATTCCATAGACTCCGCTGCGGTCAAAGAGCATAATAAACATATAATAAGGGAACCCAGGTTTACTTGGCCGGTTATAAGAAATTATTCCATTACTAGAGTTACTTCCTTGTGGGTGGGGTGGGACGAATTAAAGAAATATACATGGTATGAGGTGGTAAACCCTTTCCACCCATTAGCAGAATTGAATTTACATCATTGGAATTTTTTCTTTATAGGTTTCTGGGGGTGGACGTGGGACGCTTTGGATTTCTTTATTACTTCTTTAAATGTAACAAATATTGCTGAAGAATTGGGTGTTAGTGTTAAGGACATATCTTGGGGTATAACCTTGGTGTTGATGTTGAGAACAGTGGGTGCTATAATATTTGGTGCTTTGGGTGATACATATGGTAGAAAATGGCCATATATTATTAATTTATTATTGTTGGTGGTTATTCAAATTGGTACTGGATTTGTTCAAACTTATAAACAATTTTTAGGTTTAAGAGCTTTATTTGGTATTGCTATGGGTGGTATCTTTGGTATTTGTGCTGCAGAAGCTTTAGGTGATGCTCCAAAAAAAGCTAGAGGGGTTTTATCCGGTATTTTTCAAGAAGGTTATGCTTTTGGTTATTTATTAGCCGTCATCTTCCAAAGAGCGATCGCAAACACTACCGCTAAAGGCTGGAGATCATTATTTTGGTTTAGTGCTGGTCCACCAATCATCTTCATTATATGGAGGTTTATTAATCCAGAAACTGACTCCTATTTGCGTCAAAAGGCAAGATTTGATAAAGGCGCCAGTCAAAAAAAATCGAAGGTTTCTGAATTTAAATCTCAAGCTAAAAAGGCATTGAAACAATACTGGTTAATTGTCATTTATTTAATCTTCATGATGGCTGGTTTCAATTTTTCTTCTCATGGTTCCCAAGATTTATATCCCACCATGTTAACACAACAATATAAGTTTGGTGACGATAAAACAACTGTTGTTAACGTCTGTGCAAATTTAGGGGCATTAGCTGGAGGTATTGTTATATCCCATATTTCAACATTTATCGGTAGAAGAACCGCCATATTAATTGGTAATGTCTTTGCGGCGGCTTTTATTTATCCTTGGGCTTTCAGACCAATGTGGGTGACTGCTTTCTTTATGCAATTTGGTATTCAAGGCTCTTGGTCAGTTGTTCCAATTCACTTAGCCGAATTATCGCCTCCTAACTTTAGGTCATTTGTTGGCGGCGTGGCTTATCAATTGGGTAATTTAGTAAGCTCTGCTTCGTCAACAATTGAAGCTACTATCGAGGAGCAGATTCATGATTACGGTAGAACAATGGCAATTTTTATTGGTGCTGTGTTGGCTTATTTAATGGTGGTTGTTTTTATTGGTCCTGAGAATAGAGGTGCCGAATTGGGTGTCGAGAGAGATGATGAGTATAGCATTTATGATGTCGAAAATGAAGATGACGATAGAGGTATTATTCATAAGGATAGTTATGAAAAGCCTGAAGTTCATCATAAGGCGTAGAGTTTTCTACTTATATGATATATTTACGTATTTTTTTTATAGTATAATTTAAGAGTGGTTGCAAAATTTCCTGAACATGATTCGATTGTATCATTGTTTAAATAAAACCCTTTGTGTTTCAACCACATGTGATTGGGCTATGGTATTGCGTGCGAATGTAGTGGTAGCATTTTATGAAGATCGAGGTTGAGGAATCATTAGCGTGTATTGGATAAATACAAGTTATTTGGTTTGATTCCTACAGTCATCTCGCCAAGTCCATTATAAGCAAAGTACTAACAAAGGATGTAATCTAAAAAAAAGCCAAACGCATAGTCTATGTGCCCATGCAAAAGCTTTCAGCAGAGAGAATTTGGCCTCCTTACATCGAAGGTGAAAAAACTTTGCTCGTCATCCTCACACATAGTATAAGATCCATAAAAACTAAAAATTCCCATTGGGGAAAAACCAAATTGACTAAAATAATGCCAATTTTACAATACTGCAAAAAGATGCAAATCCTCGTCATCCCACTTTCCTTGTTTTCGCGTTTATTATTCTTCCCAATTTGTTTTAAGTTATTCTAATTTATTTTAATTCATTTCAATTTGGTTTAACTCCTATTCTGTCTTTTATTTTTTTTGCAATCAAGTAAAATTAATTTTGGCGCCAAGCATTGGACATTTCCAGAATTTAAAGCAATTTCTTGCAAGTCAACGCAGCTTCGGACATAGTTCCAGCCAGGTCCAATTCCCTCGATGGTAACCACGTTTGCTTGATTGAGCCATTCAACTTCCTAAAGAAGAGACGTCACTATTATTCTATATTGAAAACTGCACACTTTTAAAAAGAAAAAGATAATGAATAAAAAATATAAGAGTAATCACGATCATTCATTAAAGTTAATTTCTTAGATTCAGGCCACTCGCTACATATTGTTTTATATTCAATTGATCATATGATTACCAAAAACTTAAACAGAGTTTATGTATGTATATAGAACATAATTAATTATTACTGCAAGAAATAAAATGTAAAATAAATTCAAAGAAAGTCAAAAAAAAAGTAAACGATTCACTAAATTTAGAAAACTAAACCGAAAACAGCAGCAGCAATGGCAACCATGGAACCTGCAGCACCAACATTGGCAGCACCTTCATAAGTGACGGTAGGAGCAGGAGTTTCTGAAGCAGAAGCGGTTGGTTTAACTGTTACATTGGAAATAGTAATAGTACCTGGTTTAGTAACAGTAACTTCGGATTCGGTACAAACAGTTTCACAGATAGTTAAAGTCAAAGTGGTTGGTTCTGGGCAGTAAGTGGTGTAAACAGTAACAGTGCTGTTGGCGTAACTTGGAGTCTCAGATGTAACTGGAGTTTCAGTTGGGGCTGGAGCTTCAGTGGTGGTTTGTCCGCCAACTTTAGCAACAATCTTGAATGGAATAGCTCCTTCTCCTTTTTTGGCAACAACAGCATATGATTTTTCAGAATATCTGTATGGATCGTTGATGTTCTTTTGTGCGAAAATAGAATCAGATCCTGCAAAAGCAACAGTACCATCTTCGGCAATTTCAACCTTGATAGGTGCGACAGCAGCAGTCATTTGAAGAATGTCTGCGTCAATAGCAAAATTGAGTCTAATGGCTGGAGTAGATGCTATTTCGCTGAAGATGATTTTAGCACCATCATCGTATTGTAATTCTTGAGCACCTTCACCCAAGAAGAAGTAGTTCACAGCAGCACCTTCATGAATTGAGTATAATCCCTTTCCATTGACTTCTTCGTTGTCAGAAGAAGCAAATAATTGGACTGGTCTGATGGCAGCTAAAGCTGATGAGGATAAAGATAAAATGGAAGCAATAGATAAGTATTTCATTGTGGGGTGGTAAAATTCAAACGAATGACTCTGATATACAAATAAGTCTTGATAATAAAAAAAGATTCAAAAGCAAGAACAATTAAATTTGGGAACAAGGGGAACAGCCATGCCCTTATATACTGCAATTTACCGAGACTGTATATAGGTAGAATGATAGTAATATTATTAACCAAGAAATTTGCTACATGTCTTCACCACACCCGCGAGGTGGTGATCTCACACTCTCAACCCGTCATTCTGCTTTCTCTCTTCTCTCCTAGATTTAAATTCTGCAGCACCTAACAAATGTAACACAAAATAAAGCAAACAAAGGCCAAAAATAAAACAGAATAAAGAATAATCATGGAACCACCAAAAACAAAAACAAAAACAAAGAACCAACAACAAAAAGAAAACTATACTAAATTTAGAAACAAGCATCAAGCAAATACTTGAAAAATTGAATAATTGAATAATAATAACAATAATAAAACATTCAGGTAGTGTACTATTGTTGGTACTCTGAGCTCATAATGATCACTGTCGTTTTCTTAAGTTTTACGATTCCCAGCTTATGCCATGAAGAGTCCTGGGTATAATCAGGAGGTCACACTGTTTCCCTTTCTTCCTTACAAAGTTTTGTACTCTCGGCTCATGCGACGAAGAATTGAGGGTAGTACAATTTCTATTCTTTCTGTAAAAGAACACTTGATGGCATGTTCATACAAGACAAAACAAGCTTATCCCCCCCTCCAGTTTTTTGTTGCATTCATTATCGCGCTTATTGCTTTGTTTTCATTGTTTCAGTTGTTATTGCCTGCAGTTTAAGGAAAGAATTAAGCCCCAAAAGCATTAAATCTTTGGGCTGGCAGTTGGACTTAACACCTGATTTATGGAGCTTTATATGCATGACGAGTTGTTTTCTTTTATATTTTTATTGGCTTTAATTGTGATTGTTAATGACGGAGCTTAAGCCTACGTCTAATTTTTACGAAAGTAATGCCTATAGGCAGTAGCTCATTAACAAGGCATCGTAATTGGAGTAGGAATTATAATCACATCTGCAATCAAAATAATTGGCAGAAATTTGAAGGAAGAAACCATTTCGCGTCCAGTATCAGTTCACTATAGTATGGCTGGCGGTTTTTCTTAGCTTGCATCAGAGGTTTTGTTAAGAATCATTTTTTTAACCAATACAATGTTTTTCTTTATTTATTTTTTTCTTGAAACTTCTAAATTTAGACTCCGTTTATCACCCACAAGGCAAATTAAATGTAGCCTAATGTACGAAAACAGACCGTGTATTACTGAAAAGGATATATTTTTCCGTCTTGCGACTTTGCAGTTTTCGTCATGACCCAATTGATCTAAACTGGCAAAAATAATAATTCATCTGGTAACATCTCAAATAAGGTGATTACACAATCTAATATAGCCCCCGTTTTCTTGATGTGCGTAACATGCGTGCGCACGTGCTGTACTCGAATGGCTCTGTCCCTCGGTGTAGGCAAGAATGGCCGCAACCTGAGTGCACTGCACAAATTATCAACACCCGGTAGTGATGGGGATTAGTTGATTTCGCGTAATGGTTGAGTGCCGCAATTCCGCAAAAGCAGTTGGTGCGTAAATGCATTTGCTTCGACGTGAAGGCTTCTCGAATTATTATGTACCTAAAAACATGGGTTTCCACCATTATACGACGTAAAAAAAATGCTTAAACATCGATGTTACACCAATAGTGAGTAGAGGCATTGTACTATAACATCAGATGTAGCATTTTCTCCTTCAAATGGTCTTCATTCATTCAGAAAACAGGGAGTGAACAAAAACTGGAAAAAAAACATACATTAAGAATCATAGTTCAGACGTTAGGAAATGCATGAGCTACAAAATCAAAGTACCTGATCGTAATTCTTAAACCGAGTCACAGCTTATTTTTCCAAGAACTTGCGATTGAGATTGCTGAATATTCGAAGCTACATTGAATTCTTGAAGCAGGTTTTTAGAAAGCTGGTTGTTTTCTTTTCAAGTTGAAATGACTAGTTAATGTTCTGTACTTGCTGTAGACTCTTAGTGTTGATATATGGTTTGTTGTATTCTTATGCTTCGATGCATACAACATATACAGCTAAGTACAACATATTCCAATTTAGAAAACAATATTTCAATTGTAAAAGCGGCATTTTCATATCTTGTTGGTCGGGACCATTTGTTCAATGGGTTTTTTCATTGTACGTTCCTCATTTCCATTCTTGATACTTCAGTTTGTTGCCATTACTCTATCCAGCGGACCAGGGCTCATGATGTCATAATTGTCTCTCTTTTTTGTGTGCAGTTTTCTTTTTCCCCTTTTTTATGTTTCACAATCACAGTGATTTCAAACCAATGCATTAAAGTGTGATCAAAGTGATCAGCATGTAAGCAATGCAGTTGAATACAAACATGAAATTCTTCTCTCCACCACCCGCCTTCAAACTGATCAGCCATGGTTAGTTACCCATGGAAAGGAATCTTATCGATCAAACCCCGTTCTCCACATCAACAACTATCCACCATTTTGTAATTCTATCAATTAGCCAGTTCTGTATTTGAACCGTTGTTGAGTATCCATTTGAGTAGTCTTTTTCTTGAAAAAAGATATGGCGGATTCAACACCTGTAGAGGTCACTAGAATCTTCATTAATTATTAAGATAATGAAGAATGCCATACTGAAATCAGGAATGAGCAACCAAGTAAATGGTGCTATTAGAACGGGAGAGATTTGCTAGTGAAAATCAAAGATTGTCTTTTATCATTAGAAAAATGGAAGAGTTGACTAAAGATATTGAGGTGCGGCTATACAACTCAAACTTCAATATGCAATCGTGACTACATTCTACATCCCTAATAGCTATAAATCATAATACTGAAATGCGAAACATCGAACTTTTTTAAATAATTCAGGCAGATGTCGTAATTTGTTAGAGGAATAGTTATCAATACTAGCTAGAACGGGGTTATATGTTCCGAACAGCCAATTGCCACCCCATTTTGTATTCTGACACTAAGGCTAATCATTTCGGGGGGGAAAAACGTTTTCAAGATATAGTTTTCACTAATAAATGATATATCCAGGTACTCATCGAGATTTCCAGAAACATGCATACTACAATAAGCGTCAAACATCTAGCAAAAACTACTTCGCACTCACGGTTCTTTAGGCTATAGGGCAAATCAAAATCCAGACTTATTCCAAATAAGTCTGCAGAATAAGCAATGCCATCAAAACAACCTTGTCCTTTTGATTTTATAAGTTGCAACCACAGGACGGTGATCAGAAAAATAGTGGCCGAACCAGTTACTTACAATGCCAAAGTGCTCTAAAGCAACGTCATAATACTCATGATGATTGAGGTTAAAATAATTATTAGTTTGTATATTTTCCTCCAATTCTGCCTTATTCCCTCTGGTAAAATACGGAGACCAGATATAGTCAATTATTGAGCTTGGTTCATTGTGCCTATCGAATCCAGTGAATGTAGTTCTATGACCATAAGAGAACTCTTTGTCTACTAGCTTTCGACTATCCTTAAAGCCTGCTTTAGTTAAAATGCTATACGGTTCATCATTTGGCTCGGTATTGAAATCTCCACACAAAAAAGAAGGATAAGAATTATAATTCTTCATCTTATCCACTATCAATTGTGAAGATTTTCTTCTGGCTATTTTCCCACGATGATCGTAATGAGTATTGAACACATTGAATTTAATCAACGGATTGATCCTGCTTTGGAATGTAACCATCGTTACAATTCTTTCTAACGCCGCATCCCAACCTTTACTTGGAACTTCCGGAGTTTCGCTCAACCAGAACGTTGTATTTTCTAACACATAAAAATCCTCACCCTTAAATAAAATTGGTGCATACTCACCTGCAGTCACCCCATCGGTTCTGCCTACACCATAGAATGTCCATTTATTATCCACCGAGTTTAACCTCCCCAAAATGTCGTGCAACTGCGCATCTAGGACTTCTTGTAGACAAATTACATTGGCATGCCCCGTAGACGTATGAAATTGCATTGAATTTATACATTGTATTTTACGTTCTTCCCATGGTCTTTCATGAGGATCAGGATGATTTAGGTTATCAAACCGGATGTTGTTGGTGTACAATCTCAATTTCAATGATGCACCCCACAAATAATCGGTTATTCCCTGAGGTGTTGAAGTTATGAATGTATATATGATTGCCAATATTAAAATTGTGGGGAAGATAAGAAAGCGAAGCTTTCGAAGAAATGGAGACCTGGTAGGTTGTTGCTTGCCTTCAACTACGTTTATAGTTTGGTAATGATTCTTTGTTATCAATGGTGTATTTTCAGTTGGCATTGTCAATTATCAGCGTTAGTATTGAAAAGGGTTTATAATATAAGGCACTATCATGTTGTTAAATATCAAACTGAAACTAGAGTTTGCGAAAGGGGTAGTATTTTGTTGGTTTCACACGACTGCAGACTCGTAGCGCAACTCTTGCTACCATGTGTTACAAACTGGTGGTTAAAAAGTACCATTGAATGTGACCTGATGTGTTTCAAGCGCTCACTGCGTTTTGCAATAATGCGAAGAATTGAAACTAATGATCAAGCAATAATAGACTGAAATGATTAGTATTGTTGAGATTTTGCTGTATTTTGGTCTAAAAGTCTGTAAAAATATTGTCCAAATCAAACTATACTCCGAAGTCAAAACAAAGATTAAAATATCAAGATTGTACTCAAAGAATGATGATAAGGATTTAAAAGAGCTATCTGTCCATTTACATGGACTTTAGCGTCACAATTAAAATTTCTGGTTTTGCAAATCAAAACAGGCGTATCAAATGTGTTTTGTGTTTGTAATACAAATGTAAAAGTAGTGTGTAATCAAAAGGTTATTGGCATTAGAAGAGAGGATTACACAAGGCCGAAGAAAGAAAGTGAATGTAAAGCTGGAGACACTAGACAGAGAGAATCAGCTAATGTAAAAGGTGCTGAGCGTTATTCAGGTATTACTAACAAGTACGATGGACGCTGCTTACTTCAATACCTCGGAAGTAATCTTCATTGCGGATGGTTGCACAGAAATTGGAAGGTGATTATAATATTTGAATGTCGGCTTGAATTTGTTTAAATCTCCCCGTGCGATGGAGGTACTCTTCACGAGAGAGTTGTTTATTCTTTATCAAGTACATTTCCAAGCCCTTTCTATTTATACATAGGAACAATCGTCTGACTTCAATATCCTCATCGCATTATTACACACTTTCACGCATCAAATTTGAGACAAAAAGTAGAATTCTTTGAAGTGCAGTATTTCTATTTCCTATATGTCTTTATGGACCATTATTACTCTTAAAAAGCAATACTACTCTGTTCGTCGTCTAACATCTTGTGTTTCATCTAACAAAGTTATTTTGTTAGGTTCATTGATAATAATGATATCCTCAGCTTCGGGTTTCTCTAATTCTTCTTCTGCTTCCATTTCATCTTTCTTGTTTGTTCCGCCACTATGCAACAAAAACAATAAAACACTACCAAGTCCACAGACAAATGTAAATGAAACCATGGATAACGCGCAATAAACCATGGTTTTAAAGGGATGTTTGGTAACTAATCTAATTGGATCAAGCAAGAAATCAAAGTAAAAATCTTTTAACTCCAAATATTGTTTTAGCAAAAAGAGCTTAAGAAACGCAAAAAACTGCTTGTATGTTGGGACATTATTATCTCGTATCAATTCATCAAAATTAAGTGGTGGCTGTTTTGGTTCATTTTTAACTATTACTGGGTTCTCTTTTCTTGATTTTCGTTCCAATTCTGACTTTACTTTATATGTGGTATTGCCAATAAACTCAGCTTCCTCTATGGAATTTCCAAGATAAATGTTGTCAAATAATATATCACTATCCATACACCATAATTCAAAGCCAATGCCTCCAACTGATTTATCTAGTTGACCAGGATTATCCATTTCATAATACTCCGGATTTGCAATCTTTCGAGGTTGCCATATTCCTTGATAATTCGGATTTTTAATATCAGGAGGAAACCATGGTCCTATATAGTCTGGATTTGGAATCATTGGTGGCGACCAAGGACCACAACCAGTGGCACATTTGGGATTGGAAATTAGCGGTGGGGACCAATCATCGCCATCATCAAGATCAAGTGGTCTTTCTGCATGAGGATCAGTTATATATATCGGAGCTGATTCATCCCACTCATCAGGCTTCACAGCTTTTGGATCAGGAATTTGCAAATGTGCGTGCTTTTTTTCATAATCTTTGGGTTTCACAGCTTCTGGATCAGGTATATAAGCTCGTTCATCCCAATCATCTGGCTTTGAATCATTTTCATCAACTATTTCTTTCGGGGGATTAAACGGTGGGTCAAATAACTTTTGATTTTTCACAAGATTTCCTGCTTTTGCTACTTCTCCGTTAATTCTAATTTCAAAGTCCTGATTCGATTTTATAATTAAAGTATACAAATTCGACAATTCATCAATTCTTGCCATTGGTGATTGTTTCAAGTTCTTTTCTTCCACGGCGCCATTGGGCAACTGCTTTCTTATGATAAAATGTACTTTGTTCTCGCTACCACATTTATCGGGACCAAACATAATTTGATAAGGAGTTTCTGAATTGAAAAAAGAATAATCCAGTGACTCGTCCAATAGTTTAATATATGCTCCTCCACAATGTAAACCTTTCTGCAATTTAATTTCATATTGTATTACAAGATCTTTACCAGTATTGTTAATGGAATGAGGTAATTTATAAAAGATCGCATAATGTGCAGCTCTAGATTTCATAACTAACCCTAAATCATTTTCAAAACCAGGGTATTTTGTTGCTGACTCTATTTTCCATTGACCGTTATATTTGACAATTTCATCTCTACCTTGATCAAATTTTTTTGCTCTTGATACTTGCCACGGAGATTGTTCAATGGATTTATAATCAAATTGTTCAAATACTGAATCAGGATGTAATTGAGATTTATCAAATGGTCTATACTGCAAACATTGCGTTAATGACAACAATATACTGAATGGAATGATCGACTTCATTGTTTGATTGTTATAAGATGAGGTGGCATGAAGATTGATGTGTGCTGTAAAGATTACAAAAAATACGACAAAAAAAGACCAGGCCCGAAAGCGGTTTTGCAAAAAGTGACACGGTTTTTGCGACATACAGAAAAACTGTAACCATTCAATAGGGGGAGGTCTTAAAGTAGTGATGTTACGAGCAGAGTCCCTCACACAAACATGCTTGTACAACAACAAATAAATGAACTTATGGTCAAATGCTTGTGGCAAAGCCTCGCTATTATTACTGGTTTAAAATACCTCAAATATTTGAGGAACTGAATTCATTCAAATTGTTGTAAATAGAAATGGTCCTCGAGGACCCATCATGAAGAAGTTCCTGAATTGTAAATGTATGCACATGAGTACCGCTAACAATCGTCTTTTAGTATTCTTCTATGCATCTATTTGAATGAAATTGTAATCTTTGGAAAAAGGTACGTATATTGATTAGAAAATTAGTAAATTCCTTGCCAACAATGGATCAATATGACTTCCCAATTTGGTACAATTGTAAATAATTGCAAATTTTGCGATTTAAATATAAAACATACTTGAACTAAACATTATTTAGTCCAGATAAACCAATGATTTGATCTACCTTCATTAGCATACTTTTTCTCAATCCATTGGCAATGAAAGACATCACAAATTTATATAAATCGTCGGATTACTCGTTTCCTCAACCTATCAATTCTGCACCAGATGCAAAATTCAATGCTGCTGCAGCCACTTATAAATATATAACCAGCCCCATTGGAAAGAAATTCACTGATATTATATTTGAAGATCCGCTTGAGGATATATTAAAAGAAAATAGAAAGCTATTATCAGAATATAAATTGGCATACCCAACTAAAAAGACAACACCTAGAAGAATAGAGAAACCTGAAACAACCAGAACTAAGCGTAAGAAACCAAAAGAACAAGAAGAAAAGGAGGAAAGATGCGGTGACATAGAGAGGGAAACAAGCCTTCATACTCCAATAACCAATAAAGCTGCCTATTTTTCACCCTCGAATTCAAAGTTACAGTCCACACCTATACTAAAATCCAGCAAGAAATTGAAATCAATGAAAGAGGATGAAGATGAATTAGCGTGCCACGCAAACAATATTTTACGCATGGCTATAGACTCGACAATGTTTAGCTCTTTAAACTCTTTTACGTTGAATCAAACGGAGGATGATGAAAGTATAATTGAAATTATGAAGAATAAAGATGATAAAAAACGGTTGAACAGAGCCAAAGCTGTCAAAGTGGAGATCAATGCAGAAGATTTAAAAGCTGCCGTGAATGATTGAGTTTCTATATATGCTAGTCTCGCAACTTTGACGTTATTGTTGTGGTGAGAAAGGTATTTGCGAAAGGCCCGGGTTTTTTGTTCAATAATTCAAACGAAGAAATAGCACAAGGTCACTGTACTCATGAAATGAAAGACCAATATGAGCTTGATTAATCAATATGCTATTTTTATAGACGTCTTCAATGGTCAAAGGACTTGAAGATACAAACTAGTTTACTTGAATTTGTGTACTTCTAGTATAGTTATGTTTATACTATTTAATGCCGAGTGTAATGACTTGATATACAAAAAATAAACTAGCGCGCAAAAGCTTGGTGACAGTACTTCAACTATGTGAAACTCTAGAAACAATTATAATTACGTTTAGTTGACAAAAAGGTTCCCGCAACACCGATTCATTGTTATGGGAAAAATCAGAAGGGTACGAACGGGTTGCTGGACTTGCAAGAAGAGGTACGTTGATTATCTGTTTTTTTAAAAATATATTCATCATGTGTGAATACTAATCGAATTATGATAGACATAGAAAATGTGATGAGACGAAACCAGTCTGTAATAATTGCAAAAAGAGCAATAGAGAATGTGAGGGATATGAATTGAGATTATCGTTTGATATCATTCAACAGAGCGATATACCAGCAATTGGTAAGAGAAGGAAAAGAAAGAATATGATTGAATCAACCCCACAGCCCAAAGATGAAGATAAGGAGATTGTTGTATCAATGCCCGTTGAAAATATAACCCAATCTTTAGATTATCATCAAGTGGACCAGATATTTCATGCCCATTTAATTCAAGCCAAGCCACCCCAGAATCATTTTTCACCAATACCTTCAAGCTCAAATTTAAGTCAATTTAGTAGTGCTCTTTTTGAAGATCTCCAAGCTCTACTAGCAACATCCATAGAGTATGATCATACAAAAATCTGGCCGCAACCAGCTCCGGACATTGTCAATAATAAGAAAATGTTTTCATCGTTCACTTCCCCTTCAGAATCACTGGATCTTGATACTCAAATTATCGATTTTATCGATAAAGCACAAATTTTAGATAGAAATCATAAAGTATTGTCACCAGCTGGTGCAAAAGCATCGGCTTCAACTTCAGCCACAGATCCAAATTCTCTTTTTGCAATGAGTCATCAGGAAGAGAATATGATGTTGAAACATTTCTTCAAAAAATTATTGCCCTTGTTGGATGGACATCCAAGCTCGCCATGGCCCGACTTGGCTTTGAAATATTGTGATTTCAATATTGCTAGAAGTTGTTTCATATCCTTAGCTTGCATTCATATGTATAAAACTAGGAAAGGAGGAACAGAATATTACAAAAAAGGTGTGGCTCATATTAATAACACTATGGATCACTTGATTAGTTATATAAATGAAAGCACAACAAAAATTTTACAGAATGGAAATGAGCCAACTAGTTTAGAACTTGGTAATGATAACAAATCTATTGGAGATGGAAAGAATGGGCCTAATAATAATGAGGAGAACATTACTAAAAAGCATATCAGCTCATTTGCCATACTTGTGTTAATTAATGTCCATGTACTATTTACCGTATTGGAGACGGGTAAAAACTCCATGTCGAGATACTTTTTTCGAGTTTTTGCAACAATTTGTCAAGATGTAAATTTCTATCAAAATGTCTTGCTGGCTAACGATAACAAGAGAACTTTGGCTGTAGTATTAAGCTGGTATGATACTGTAAGTGCAATTGTATCTCCGGATTGTCGATTGCCTTTTTGTTCACCTCAATGGTATGGTAATAAATCAGATCCTATATCAACTGCTAAAATGATGGGATGTCCCGGGGAAATTTTTGTTGCAATGTCAAAAGTTTGCTCATTAAGACATAAAAAATATAATGGGACGTTATCTAATGAAGTCGCCCGTCAACAGTATGCCCATATAAAGACGGATTTAATAAATTATCGTGATTATGTGCCATTGCTTGAGGATCAAGAAAATACCAATAATAGCTATGTAACAAGAATGAAATGTGCTTTGTGTTGGTCATTAGCCGTTTGGATAACTTTAAATCGAGTTGTGGAATTGCCTGATTATCAAACTCAAAGCCGAAAATTATTATATGAATTCATATGTACATATGGCACATTGGACGTAAAGTCCCCTTTGGTCACTCAAATGGTTTGGCCAATTTATGCACTTGGTTGTGAATGTAAGACTCAAGATGAGAGAACTTCATTGCTAGTGTATATGGAAAATCTATATGAAACTACCAAAATGGGTACCTTACACACATTGAAAGAAATTGTATTGAAAGTTTGGGAACGAGATATAACCCAGGAGGATTATCTTAGCGAGTGGTTAGAAAACGGAGTGGATTATTTACCTTTATAGATGGTATAAATACAACTGATTGATACTATTACTTGAATCAATATATTCAATAATCGACAGTAAGATCCCAAGTTAATTGTGGTTATGAAACTGTTGATAATTAGATATCCTGTATATAAATTTTCTCATTCACGTTGTTCTTGAAACCTGAAAACTGAACAACGGATTCAAAAGCCAAAAAAAATTTTCTCTTCTCTTCTCTTCTTCTCTTCTCTTTCTTCTTTTCTTTTCCAATTCGATTTATACAAGTAATTAGAATCCAATTCATAATCAAATATATTTAATATCATCATGTCATACTCAGATTTCTCAAAGGTTGAAACTATTAAATCATTGAACGATTTCTTAGCTGATAAATCATATGTTGATGGGTATGTTTTTTTTTCAGTTTCTTGAAACTTTCCCGTTTTTTAAGCAGTTTTCTCAAAATTGGTTTCCTTTTCGTACGGTTGAAACATCAATTGCAATATTATGACGTTTTTAATGTTGCCCGACTACAATTCTGCAGGATCATAACCCAATTATTTGTTTTAATATGATGATCATAATCTTTGGTCCGTGTTTATGAGGTGGATTCAAGACCCACCGCATGAGTGACAAAGAAGATTTAAATCTAATATCTGACTTTTAAATATTTGGATTTGGTGATACTAATGATGTATTTTTTGTGATTGGTGGGAAATTGTGTTTTTGAAGCAATTGGAATCAGTATTCAAGTTACTAACTTTTTTTTCTGTTTAGCTCTGCTGCCACTCAAGCTGATGTCACCGTTTACAAGGCTTTCCAAAAAGAATATCCACAATTTACTAGATGGTTCAACCACATTGCTTCATTCACTGAAGAATTCGATGACTTACCAGCTGGTAACGCTCCATCAGGTGGTGCTGCAGCTGCTGAAGATGACGATGATGTTGATTTATTTGGTTCTGACGACGATGAAGTTGATGAAGAAGCTGAAAAATTAAAGCAACAAAGATTAGCTGAATATGCCGCTAAAAAAGCTGCCAAAGGTCCAAAGCCAGCTGCCAAATCTATTGTTACTTTAGATGTCAAACCATGGGACGATGAAACCAACTTAGACGAATTATTAGCTAACGTTAAAGCCCTCGAAATGGATGGTTTAACCTGGGGTGCTCACCAATGGATTCCAGTTGGTTTCGGTATCAAAAAATTACAAATCAACTTGGTTGTTGAAGATGCTAAAGTTTCTTTAGATGAATTACAAGCTGCTATTGAAGAAGACGAAGACCACGTTCAATCTACTGATATCGCTGCTATGCAAAAATTATAATTCTATTGTATAGAATTGTTGTATAGTTTCGGTTATAAGTTTTTTTTATTATTATAATTCTTAATAATTAACGGTTGATGAGCCATAATATGTTAAATTGTTTAAGTCTAAATTTGTAAATTAATCTATAGTACGAAATTGCTTTTAACTAATTAATCTATTTTTGAACCTTCCAATACGAACATTCAAAACTAGCATAACATCTAAATTCATTACTTAAACCATTCTTATGTTCTGGTAAGAAATCTGTCATTTTGGTATCAGGGTAATTCTTCATAACCAAGTCATGCATTCTTTCCCCTGTTGATGATATCAATTTATATTTGCGGTCCCCTTTTTTAGTCGTTTCAGATCGTGAATCTTCGCTTATTAATAAATTCTTCGCAGCTTCAGCTGATTTAGTTTGGCATTCTGGTTCCAAGAATGGAGGATCAATCAATAATCTATGACATTTATTTTTGAGATGTTGAGGAATGTCAGTTGGTTTGTTATAATCATATGCACTAAAATGCTCATTTCCTGCCAATAATTTAAATCTAGAATCAAATTCTAATAAGTAGATGTGTTTTGTAGGTATTTCATCTTGGGGGAATTGCATTATTGCTGCATAGACTGAGGGGGCACTTGCAATAACAATTATAGTTTCATCATCAGCACCTTCTAATAGAGCCTTGCCTAGAATCTTGGCTGTTTCGTCAGAATACCAGAATTGAGATAACTGCCAATCTTCTTTGAAGTCATCGATTGTAACGTATTTGTTTTGTTGTGCGTCAAATTGATCCTCTGAGGCTTTATATAATGATTCAAATTTCTCAAGACGTTCTTTTTCTTCACATTTGAACTCTTGCAATGCTGCCAATGCATGTGCAGATAAACTTATTGGCTCATCATCAGAATCACTCATTGCTTTGTATCGTTAGGTAGGTTGGACAGTAGATGCAAAAAGACCGATTTTAATTCAGTTTAAATTTTTTTTTTGTTTTCTCAAGTGTCGCGAAATTAAATAAAATTGTCACTAAATGCATTTGTTTTAATCCTTCTTTCGAATCCATCCATCACCATAAGCAAATACCGATCAATTTATATCTATCAATCAATCAAGTACAGACAAATCACGCACCATATTACAAACTTAACTATAAATTGGCTGGATCTATCCAAGTAGATTTAGGAATATGCTGTTTCCATGTACGCCATATGAAATAGTGTCATTCACAGCGGAGAAGTTATCATTTTCAGGAATATGGGGAATAGCTCTAGACGAGTTGTGGTTGTTTATGCAACGAAAGTTTGAACAAAAAGATCAACTTGATGATTTTCAAAAACAGACTATATGGCAATGGCTATTCTTCAGTTCTGAAGAAAGCAATGAAGATTTAAAAATGTACATCGCATTTAAGAATGAGCCAATTCGAATAGATCTAAATTATCTAGAATTTATAAATAATCAGCCAAATCCTTCAGAATTGAGGGTTCTACCGACCACCGAGACTCAGTGCTTTTATCTAACCGGAGTTGCGAACAATAAGCGGTTTCTACAAGCGTTGGGTGATAAACCCTATGAATTACTTCAAGAAATCGCAAAGCACGGAGAACAAGGAATTTGGACTCCTGATTTATGCGAAGCTACTCTTCAAGATGCTAGATCATTGACAGGCAGACTTAAGAAGTTGGAAGAAATGGGATTGATTGTGAAAGAAAGTAAGTTTTACGAAAAAAGAAGGGTGCATAGCACATGGCTGGTTCATATCAAGTTTTCCAGTCTTGCAAATAAAGATTCAAATATCGATGATAGCGATAATTCATATAGAACTCCTGAAAGATTAAGGCAGTATATTGTTCAAGCTGTGAAAAATGCTCCCAATAGTATTCGAGTTTTTCGAGATTTAAAAGTTGAATTGAAAATGAACCAAAGTCGTCAAGCTTCCAGGTTATTCGGTGTCGTTATAGATTATTTAAGTGACAATGGGTACATTGAACGAGTGCATGCAAAAGCGAAGGAAGATAGGAAAGAAGGTTTGGTTTATTCTCTCAAGTTTAAAAAAGATTTACCCAAGAATGGACTATACGATATCGATTATCTTGAAATGTCAAATTTGATTGAAAAAGGTCAAGATAATTGTGAAGCAGATGAAGAAAATGAAGATATTGAAGGAATAAATGATGATGACAATAACAAACATGAGAGTTTTCCTACTTTCAATACTTTCTTCCCCTTGGGGACACAAATCTACCAAGCTATATATGATGCAGGTAGTGAAGGAACTACTTCACGGCAGTTTATAATATCTATATATGGATCTCCAAAACATAGAATGGCAGAAAGATTTGTTGAACCTTTGGCAAGTTATCAGTTTAAAGGTAAATACTTGGAGCCATTGAAAACATATCCTGATGAAGATGAAAGAACTTGTCTCGTCAGAGTAGGGGAATCTGAAGGGAAGTTGAAATTCTATCGATATTATACAAGACAAACCTATGATAATAGTGTACCTGCTAAGGCTCCTAAAAAGCCAAGGCCAGCATCTAAAACGTTACTGAACAAGAGTCTTGAGGATTTGGAAAAATCTTTGAATGTAAAGCTAGAAAAAATACCCCTTGGTTCTCCTATTTCAGTGCCGCTGCTTGAAAAAGGCTCATCCTCAAAAGCAAAACCTATAGCTTCAAAACCAAAGAAAAAAACAGTGACTAAAAAAGCAAAGACCTTAAATGCAAATAAAGAGTCACCACCGATTGCATCATCCAAAAAACGAGCAACAGATTCCACTATTAAAACAACTACTTCATTACCCAAAAAGAGAAAAGTTCAAAGCGCCCTTGAGCTTCGAAGACTGACCAGAGTTGCAAGAAAACCTCCCAGCATATTTGAAGCTATAGAGATTTATGATGATGAAAATGAAGATGAACTGTATGATGTTTCCAAGGAAGCGCCTGTAATTGAAGAACTTGAAGATGATTCCCAATCAGAGATGTCTGAAAAATATTCAGAGATAGATGAAGGAGAAGGAAGCGAGAAAGAAGTGGAAATGATAGAAGCTTTGGAAAAAGAACCAGAAATTAAAATTGAGAATTTAAAAGATAAAGATAAAGATAAAGAGACTGTAGATGTTGTTAATTTTCATCTGAGATCACACATAAGTAAAGCTGTTAAAACAAAGAGAGGAAGAATGGATTTAGCTGATGTGAAAGGTGTTCAGAGAAGAGCAGAATTGCTTGAGCTTATCAAATTGATGGGCGGTGTTACCTACACCACAGCCAGACTAGGTAGAATGTTGGATGAAAAATTACAAAATGATACTCGAACAGATGCAAAGACTATAGCACGTGATATAAATAAGCTTGTTTCTACTCAAGATTTAGAATTGGAATTGGTGCCCATGATGAAAAGTGGCAGACCCGTTACTCGAAAGTTATTGATTTTAGCTAACGAAAAGGATAGACCAACTTCTAAACAAATTGAAGAAGCAAGACAAAAATGTCTAAAGGAAAATGGTGACACCATTATTCCAGTTTCAAACACTGGTCGTCCACAACCAATCAGAAGGATTGTTGAAGACCAATTTACATTATTTAAGATTGATAACGTGTTTGCAAAAGGAGTAGGAAGAAGATTGGATTCATTAAGTACAAGTACTCGAAAAAGAGGCAAAGCCAAAACCAAGCACACGAGATATATCGTTAAGGTAGAAGAAGGACAAGAAGGACAAGAAGGAGAAGAAGAGTTAATAAATGAGCTTGGATTTGCTACGGTCTCTCCTGAGATTCAAGAAATTAGTAAGAAATTTAAAAAGGAAAGCAAGTTATTACAAGGTCAAACTCAAGAAGAAGAAAATATGGATATTGATGATTATCCACCTGAAGCTGAATTGGTACCCAAAAGACATAGAAAAAAGACAATTCCAAAACTTAAAGATCGTTCCAAAGTACGTGGACCTAAAGTGACGTACGCGGTAAAAGTTGACAAGACTGATGCAACTACATTATTTCGGGCTGTTTGCATATGCAAAGCGTTTAATAAATCTTATATTAATTACGACTGGATTGCAAGTTTATTTGATTATATGGATATAAAGACTTTAAAGAGAACGTGGACCCATGTGAGAAAACAGGTTGGGGGTTTAATGGCAATTACTAAAGGAATTGAAGAATTTGAAAGAATTCTTTTGGCATCAATATCAGAAAAGAGAGTTACACTTTCGGATTTGGAGAATATTCAAGTTTCTTTTTTTTTAAGTTTATGGCAAGGTACAGATGGGTCAAAAAGCATTGAAACTCAAGATAAAACACCTTTATATGCCAAAATTGAGGATAATAATATTTTTTATTATAAAACCACTTCTGAACCACAACTGGATCTTTTTGAGCAGTTGGAAGCTCCTTCCATGAGACAAAAAGAGGGAATACTTGCTAATACACCATTTCATTATCAACAAGTAGAAGAAAAAGAAGGCGAAGAAGAAGGCGATGATGATGAGGGTAAGCAGAAGGAAAGAGGTACTACATCGAAGAAGCCCTATGAAGAAATCAGAACAACTTTAAAAGCCATATTTGGTACCTCAAAACAAGAATCTACATCGAATCAAGTAAGACAGCTTTTATCACGATTTGATCAAGCAGCAATAAAAGAAGTGTCGTCCTCAATGATTAAAGATAAAGAATTGATATTCTACGGGGATCAAAATATTGATAAATTTAAATTAACTGATAAAGTTTATAATGGACTTTTAGTGCGTACGCAATTATCATTTTTTCAAAAGGCTGCAAAATTTAAGGATACTTTAGTTGATATTTTGAATGAATCCAAAGGATTAATTCTATCACAAGGTATTGATGGTGGTAAAATGGCGCAAGTATTGCAATTAATATCCTCAGGAGTCATTACAATGAGCCATGTAGATAGATCCTACATTTTTGAAGGATATGAATCTCGATTGATGAATAAAGATAATTTATCCTGTGATTTGGTGGTTTACAAATCCAAACCCCACGAAATATTTAAACAAGGATCGACAAAGAGTATCCCTGTTCCCACCGGCAATCCATGCTCACATATTTGGTTAGATATAAATGGGAAAATTGATAATAAATTATGGATTGAGATCGTAGTAGCTATCTTGCACTATGTACAGTATCGTCCTGGTATTCCATATCATGTGATTTACGATAAATTAGAATCTCTTATGGGGCATAATGATTTTCAACTTGTTATTAATTGGTTAATTGAAAGTAAGTGTATTAAAGAAGGTCCATTTAGAGGGTTTTGGGTGTCTAATAATTGGTTAACCATATTTGGCTTTTAAGAGATAATACCTTTCACCTTGTAATACATGAGTTGATAACATGTAATAAAGTAAGTATCTTGTTTAACTATGTAAAGCAAATATGTATTTATATAAACAATAATCAAACAATTATTGATTAATGAGAAGGAGTGCTAGAAATTTGGTTGCGAGAGAGCATTGATGTATATCTTCGGTTATCGCTGGACGTAACAAATGTTTGTTTGATACTTTGCAAAAGTGGCCCTTAGCAAATCTAGTGTAAGGGTGTGTAAAACTGTTCTTTCTATCCAGAGTTATGGTATGTCATATAAGGTATATCGAGTTAGCTCTCATGCGTTGCTCTGTGCTGTGTCGTACTGTCATGTGTTGATGCACTGTTGATGGTGTACTTTTTACTGCCACTGAGGTTGTGAAAAAGATGATAAAAACTATGCACGTGAGTAAGGGAAAAAATAAAACTAAGTAGATATCCTATTGCGGTATAATATATAATGCACCATTTGTAATAAAACTGCTGTTGAAATAGCTAAATCCAAGCTTGAAAATTAGTTGATGAGACGACATTGATGGTGACTAGTGAACTTCCTTTTTAAAATTGGGGCATAGTTGAAGAAATGGAGTACCCAGAAGGCAGTACATCTCATATTAATAGTATGATATATTCTCAGTAATAATTATTTAGTTGCTTATGATTATTTACTTGCTTTTGGCCGTCGGTTCTTTTTGTATTTAATAGTATGCACCACGACCAGCATATTCATTGCTATTGATGATATTCTCTTGATTGTTGTCTTGTTTGAATTGTTGACTATTTGGTTTATATATTTCAATATTTGAGACAGGAATTTTACAGCCAATGGGCCATTTTGAATCATTATTTACATCACTCCAATGAATAATTTTATCAAATTTCAAATTATCATTTTCTTTAGTGAATTTCAAATTAAGTAGAATTAGTTGGTTGAAAAGATAGGTTAAATCATTCAAAATTACCCCTGATTTGTCATTGAATGCTGATTTATTGATATTTAAAGTTGAAACCGAATTTATATTTGACAATATTTGATCATTTTGTTTTCTGGATAATTTTGATTTGAACTTATTGACCATTTTCTTATTTGAGTCATTTGAATTATCAAAATTCTTACTTTGTAAAGACAACAAACTGAAATGAATAAGCCCGATTGCATTGCCCAATTTATTATCCTTATAATTTTGTAACGACAAGAACAAACCAGCATACGCATTCACATATTTCTCAATGATGATCAAGTAGTCTAGCCAGTTGGAGTAAATGAGATTTAGCACGTTGATATCCCCACTTCTGTTGTTGGAGTTGCTCAAGTTGTTGAACAAATTCTTGACAATTTTCAATTCGTTCAATATGTAGATGGCCACTTTCGAAAATGTTCCGTTGTTTTCCGTAGTTATGGTCTCCGTCATTTGAAAATTACATCGATTAATCCATGAAAATTTAGCTAGTATGGATATTTGAATGGAAATTTCACTAATTTTTTGTATAAATGTGAATATTAGTTTATTCATCACGTATTCTTCTTTACTCTCATCGCATGTGGGATCATTTGACTTTTCATTAGTGAGTTTACAAGCGTATAACATATATGATATCGCTTTCTTGTAAAAATTCAGCACTTGTTTCCATTTCTCGTTGAAATCCTCGACTTTCTGAGGTGCTACGATTTCTTGGTCAATTAATTCATTAATTAGCTCGGATCCAATTCGATTGTATATCAAAGACACTGAGATCAAGACCATTTCTAGTTCATTCAATAAAGTCCAAGAAATCTTCGTCTCCCTTTTACTTCCTCCACCTCCTTCCCCCCCTCCTACTTTTGCGCTCGCAGATTTTATAATTTTTAACCTGTCTCGTTTAGGTGTGGTTATATTGTTCCAAGGGGTTTCCAGTGTTACTATAATCACTTTAGATGCGTATTTATATAGGTCAACACCATTTCCGTCGGTTGACTGAATCAATGCCTCCAAATAATCTTCCAAATCAATTACGTATCTTATTGATTCATTGTAATTTGATAGTTGAGGCACTTGCAATGATGCTCTTAAAGTGAGCAAATGTGGAGATAATTTCGGGTTAGGTTGCTTAAATTGTACTGGCAATGGAGGCGTATTTGGTAGAATTATCATATCGTGTACATGTGCTGGTTATTGTGGTTTGTCTGTATACCCTATCGGTGTTGTTGATGATTATATTCTGATTGATTGATTGATTGGATTGAATTGGTTGATCAACAATGCTTATATACAGTACGATATTTGGAATTACGTAATCATCAATGTCTCATTTTCTGTTAATGTCAAAAAAATCTTGATGTCGAAAACCTTTCTGTTGTTTATTGACTCTGATTAATACACGTATTACATATTTTAAACAACTGTCAAATAATCCCAGTTGGAAGAGAGGAATTACAAAACTATGCCGGATGATATGCTGGGAAGATCTGAAAGAGATGATAAATATGGTATAGTAATAGATTCTGGATCTTCAGGTTCAAGAATCCAAATCTACAAATGGAAAGATCCTAAAGCTCAAAGCAAATCATCGGATCAATTGATTTTACAATCACCTCCAAAAATAACTCAAGAGAAAGATTGGACTAAAAAGATAACCCCTGGTATTTCGACTTATAGTACAAATGCCAAAATTAAAGAAATTTGGTCAAAGCATTATTCCGAATTAATGGAATTCGCTCAAAGTATAATTCCACTGGATAAGCATCATGAAACTCCTGTCTTTGTGTTGAGTACAGCTGGTATGAGATTACTACCCAAAAAGACCCAGAAGAAAATTTTATCAGAAACTTGCTCAAGCATCCGAAAGAATACAAAATTTTATTTGCCAGATTGTAATAATGCTGTTCAGATTATTGATGGTTCTACTGAAGGTATATATGGATGGTTGGGACTAAACTATTTAATGGGTCAATTTGATAGTTACGACCCAGCACAATCTGACCATGAATCAATTGGATTTATGGACATGGGTGGTGCTTCAACCCAAATTGCATTTGTGCCCTCATCCCAAGAGCAACTTGCAAAACATAGCGATGATTTGTCAAAAGTATTAATACGAAATGTAAATGGGCAAACTCAAACTTGGGATGTCTTTGTTGCCACCTGGTTGGGTTTTGGCGCCAATGAGGCCCGTAAAAGATTTATCAATCAATTAATTAACCTATCTATTGTGAATAATAATAAATTAAATAATGAAATAAATGATCCCTGTTTACCAAAGGGGACTACTTTGAATTACAAATATGACAACAAAAATTATCAAATCAATGGTGTCGGTAACTACGAAATGTGTACGAAATCAATTTACCCCTTATTGATGAAGAGTATTCCTTGCCAAGATGAGCCATGTCTTTTCAATGGTATCCATGGTCCAAAATTAAATTTCCAAAAGGATAAATTTATTGGCATTTCTGAATATTGGTATACTGCGAACGACATTTTTCAGAGCGGGGGCGAATACAATTTTGAAGGTTTTAATGCAAAAGTTAAAGATTATTGTGAAAGTGATTGGAATAAAATTTTGGAAAATTCAAAGAATGGAGCGTACTCAGGGTTGGATCCCGAAAAGTTCTTGAAAGATGCGTGTTTTAAAGCAAGTTGGGTGATGAATGTTTTACATGAGGGATTTGAACTACCTCGAATTGGATTTGAAGTGGATTCAAACAAACAAGAAGATCAAAAATCTCTAGAAATTAGTAATACACATATTCCTTTCAAGTCCGCAGACTCGGTGGGAGGCGAGGAGTTATCATGGACGTTAGGTAAAATTCTATTATTTGCTTCCTCGCAAATTGAATCTACCAATAAAGGCACTGAAAGGTTAGACATTGGAATATATCCAAGTGAAATTTCAGGTAAGAACTTTGTACCCGGTGGCATTATACACAAGAGTTATTTGACTGATGACGGTGATGATGATGAGAATGATAGTGATCTTGGTCATATCACGTATTCCATTATATTTTTCCTTTTGTTACTTTTCTTCTTGTATCACTTTGGAAAATCTCATTTTGGTAGATGGAGTAACAAAATAAGAAGGTTTAAAATACCTTTTGGATTCAGAAAAGGCTTTATCAATGTTGCATCCAAAATACCTGGGTTGAATAGATATTTTGAGCAAACAATAATGTACCAGGACCTCGAAGAACAAAATATTAGTTTGGAAGAGGGGATAATGAATGCACCTGACAAAAATCCGAGTTTGGAAAATAGCCAGTCAACGGATGTCGCTGCTTCTGTCTTGCGGACTAGGCTGTCAATTGGATTAAACGATAGATTTGGTGGTGAAAATCAATCATTATCTCCCTCAAGTTCTCCCGGCTCAAATCCAAAGGCTTTTAATCCAAGGGTTAACAACTTCATTAGCAAGCCATTTGTTATTCCCAAGAAAAGTCCGTATCACCATTTTCCTGAAACCAGTAGTCGAGAGTCCTTACCACGAAATTCCAGTACTACTTCGATAGCGAGGTCAAAGAATTCTATAGACTAGAACTATAATATATACGCATCAAATTTGTTACCGCATTAATTTAGCTTTACGTTGTTTTTTTTTTTGTTATTTTGTCCTTAATATAAATGTCTATGTAGGATTGTATTTAGAAACCTTTTTTTTATCTTTTCGCAACCAAAGATTGTGAAAGATAATTCTGTGGTCATACTTCTTAACTATCGTATCATCTAAAATATCATCATTCACCTATCCTACTAAGGTCCCACTGTTGTTTGTTTTCAGAAACGTTATTCTGTACCTTTGTTTCCTAACAAGTTAACTAAGTACCAAGAAATTTTAAATGTTGCCAAAAAAATATCTTATGATTCCTTACCTAATATCCTTCCAGGTATTTTCTGCAATAGTTCCCTTCAGAGATTCAATTGAACTTGTTCTAACACCTGATGATTTTAAAAAGGGATCTGATTATGTATTATGGAAAGTCCCCGCAGTTAAGAACAATTTCAAAACAACAGTAAAACAGAAACTACTAAATAGGTTGTTAAATAAGGATCTTCAAGAAATAAATCCTAATCCAGCAGACATCTATGAGTTTGAGGAGCAGCAGCAACAGCAACAACAACAACAACAACAAGTGCCAATGGAGAAAAGTGCTAAGCTTGGTAGAACCTATCAAACAATTGAAATTGATATCAAGAAACCTCATGGTGTTGTAAATTCTGTATTAAAAGGACCAAGTTTTACTGAAAAGAAAAAAGCTCTATTAAAACTGTCAGACGCTCGAGAAGAAGAAATGCTGCATCATTTTAATGCAGCAGAAGACGATGAAGAAGAAGAAGATGATGATGATGATGATGATGATGAATTTAAGTTAAAAATGAAAAGCGATTATCCAGAACATGTTGGGTATCTGATTCCATCAAGGGTTAAGAATAGAAAGCATAACTTTGATACTAAGTTCAAGCCACCGAACATTGATGAGGAAGAAACAGAAGAAGGCGACGAGGATAAAGAAAATGAAAATCTAAAAGAAATTACAAACGAAACAGAAAAAGACGAGTTTTATGATGAGTAAAGTTTATCGTGGGGTTTTCCCCTTGTTTATTGATTTGTATTTGTTTTGCAACAAGTTTTTTCAATGTGTGGGAGGTTTATTTCAAATTGATGCAAGATTGGTTGCAAATTTGCCGCAAAAAAAAAGAACGAGAATATGAAAAATGTACTAAATATATACATGACTGAAGATTGCCATTCCGAGATCTACGATTCATTTCCTGGCCAGTGGAAGATAAAAGCCGGTAAAATAGTATCCAATCTTCAAACTAGAACCAGAGTCTTTTCGATTACTACGTGCATTGATCTGAGGAGTGGGTTTCACCAATCAAAGAGACAAAAATGATGAAATCAATACCAAAATTATTTTATTCTCAATTCGTAGTTTTGAACAAAAACAAAGAAGCTCGTGTATGTTTTATATACTTAGTGAATTTCAAATTTTGTATTTTTATCCATTTGCTTAAATCGACACGGTCAACCAAATGGGTCCAACATCTATGAGCATGTAAAAAGAATATACATTTTCAGTACGATTCGCAACAAGAAAACGATAAGTTTACTCTTTTAGTGACGACAATTCTCTGGATTCGAATAATATTAGAGATCGATTCCACATAGAATTATCTATGTTACTTATCATCGATAAATAGGCAACTTCGATTTGAGAATTAGTACACGACACTGGTAGCTTGGTTTTTTTTTTCTGTCGTCCTTTTCTTTTTGTCGTTTCCTCCTTGCTATATCTCCATCTCATCTCAGTAATTTAATTCTCTAGTTTTTTTTCACCTTTTTGCATCAGTACATTGTCTATCAATTAAAACCAACAAAGTATTATTCATCACCATCAGCAATGAGAGTCAAGAAACCAACATCCAAAAGAGTAACCACTCGAATGAGAGAGGGTATAAAAAAGAAAGCAGCGGCTAAGAGAAGAAAAGATAAAAAAGTAGCTAAAAAGGATATAACATGGAAGTCCAAACAAAAGAAAGATCCTGGTATTCCTGCAAGTTTCCCTTATAAGGATAGAATAATATCAGAATTGGAGGAAGGCAAAAGATTAGAAAGAGAAAAGAAAGAACAATTGAAAGTTCAAAGAGAACAAGCTGGATTAGCAAGAGAAGAAATGATCGACGATACTGTGCAAGAAGAAGGCTCGGACGAAGATGACGGAGCTAATGGTTTAGCCGCATTATTAGAATCTGCTCAGAAAGCTGCCAAGGAATACGATGGAGGAGACAACGAAGAGGACGATAAAATGATAGACTCGGACGAAGATGTTGAATATGAGATCAGCGATGTTGAAGATGAAGAAGATACCGGAGAACTAGAAAAATCTCGCAAATCCTACGACAAAATTTTCAAAACTGTCGTTGATGCGGCAGATGTGATATTATACGTTTTGGATGCAAGAGACCCGGAATCTACTCGATCAAGAAAAGTTGAACAAGCCGTTTTACAGAATCCTGGCAAACGATTAATATTAGTATTGAACAAAGTTGACTTAATTCCTACTCATGTTTTAAACCAATGGCTTAATTTTTTGAAGTCATCCTTTCCAACTGTCCCAGTAAAAGCAGCACCAGGTGCTACCAACGCCACTTCATTCAATAAAAACTTGACGGGATCGATGACAGCCGATTCTTTATTAAAAGCTTTGAAAAGTTATGCCAATAAATCTAATTTGAAAAGATCAATTATAGTTGGTGTTATAGGTTATCCAAATGTAGGGAAGTCATCCATAATAAATGCATTGACAAACAGACATGGCAATAATTCCAAAGCATGTCCAGTTGGTAATCAAGCTGGAGTCACCACGTCAATGAGAGAAGTTAAGATTGACAATAAATTGAAAGTATTAGATTCCCCGGGAATTGTATTTCCTGATGAAATATTGAACACTAAGAAACAATCAAAATCGCAACGATTGGCCAAATTAGCATTATTATCCGCCATCCCACCCAAACAGATTTATGATCCAATTCCAGCAGTTCAAATGTTATTGAAAAAATTTTCAGCTGATATTGAAATGGCGGATGGCTTGAAAAATTATTATCAGCTTCCAGCTTTACCATCGACAGATTTCAATGAATTTAGCAAGCATTTCTTAATTCATATTGCAAGAACAAAGGGCAGATTAGGTAAAGGAGGTGTACCAAATTTGGAATCTGCTGCCATATCGGTTTTGAATGATTGGAAAGACGGTAGAATTATTGGTTGGACATTACCAAAATCCTCTAAAAAAGTCAGCGAAGATGCCACTCCAGACAATTTGGACGCCGCTAAAAGCTCATTAAGAGGTGAAAAAGAACCACCAAAAATAGAGCAAACAACTATCGTTAGTTCTTGGGCTAAAGAATTTGATTTAGATGGCCTTCTAGGAGACAATTTTGGTCTTCTATAGATAATCTATATTAAGTAAATATTTGCATATTGATATATAGATCAATTGGTGTAGTTTGATCTCAACTATTTTTATTTCTCTTAGCATTTATCGACGATTCAATTTGACTAGTCAATTTAGAAACAGTACTGAAGTTGTTCATTATACTTAAGTTTTGAACCATTAACTCATCATGATTCCTCAATAAATCATTCAAAGGTTTATTTAGTAATGCTATTCCCTTAGCGAGAGCCTTGTAAGGATCTCTATCGTCGTGATTATCAGGATCAGATCGTTCCCTCATGATGTTGATATCGTAGATAGTTTGGAATAGTTGCAGTGATGATCAAGATGCATCGATTTACGCGTTTAAGTTTTTGTTTTTATCATACATTCAGATGGAGTAACACACAATTATAAATATTTACACACGCTTATTCTACACATATAATAATGCCACTAATAACTTTAGAAGATGACGATGACGATGATTGGGATCTTCAAGATGAAGATGATCCTGAAATTCAAGCGATATTACAAGGTAACAACCAATCAGCAACGACCAATTATGATAATAATGATAGTTTACCACCAAGACTTGATGGATCAATTATCAATCAGCAAAAACATAACGGCAGTGACCAATTTGAAGAACATTTACCGCCTATTAAAGTAAACATTCCTACTCATCATGTAATGAATTTCGAAAGTTTGAAATCATATATATACCCAACTAATTTTGAAGTACGTGATTATCAATTCAATATTGTGAAAAAAGCATTCTATGATAATTTATTAGTGGCCCTACCTACTGGTTTGGGTAAGACTTTTATTGCATCAACAGTTATGTTGAATTTTATGAGATGGTTTCCCACATCCAAGATTATATTCATGGCACCCACTAGACCACTTGTTGCGCAACAAATTAAAGCATGCTGTTCGGTTACTGGCATACCGAGCTCCAAAGTTGCTATACTATTGGATAAAACGCGGAGAAATCGTGAAGAAGTTTGGAATTCTCGTCAAGTATTTTTTACTACTCCTCAAGTTGTTGAAAATGATTTGGCGACCGGTATCCTAAATCCTAAATCAGTTGTCTTATTAGTCATTGATGAAGCACATAGAGCCCGCGGGAATTATTCTTATAACAATGTAGTCAACTTTTTGAAGAGGTTTAATGATTCATTCCGAATTTTGGCTTTAACAGCTACACCGGCGGCAGATGTTGAAGGGGTTCAGGATGTTATTGATAATTTGCAAATTTCAAAAGTTGAAGTTAGAACAGAGAAAAGTATTGACATTATTAGATATATGAAAAAAAAGACTATTGAAAGGAAAAGTGTATACACATCATCGGAGATTCAAGAATGTGTTGATTTATTGGCATATGCAATAACACCGGTTTTGAAAAGTGCCAATCAGAGAGGTTTACTTGATTTAATGGATCCTACTAAAATAAATGCATTTCAATGCATGGAAGCTTCAAAAAGACTTATAGCTAATACCACTATTCCTGAAGGTTTGAAATGGGCTAACTATTTTATTTTGCAACTTTTAGGAGTTGTTGGTCAATGCTATCGACGTTTGAATATTTATGGAATTCGTTCATTTTCGAGCTATTTTGAAGACAAATATAATGAGTTCAAGACAAAGTGGAACAAAAAGAAATCCAAGAATAAACTCAATGCTGAGTTTTATTTTAGTGAGCCAATAACAAAGTTGTTAGAAAGACTGAAGGAAATGCTAAATGCAGACGTTTATAGCCACCCAAAAATTGAAGCATTGATGAAGGAACTTGCGGACTTTTTTGATGAAGACCAAGACCAAAATTCTAGAGTAATAATTTTCACAGAATATCGTGAGTCAGCATTGGAAATAGTGAACTATATTGAGAAAGCTAGTGACAATAGAAGACCTCACATTTTCATCGGCCAAGCTAAAGAGAAAGATAAATTTGACGAAGAGAATTTTGGTAAAAAGAAGATCAAGGGAAAGAAGAAAGCAGAGCTGAGTTGTAGGCCATCCACTAGAACTAGCTCTGAAAATGCTCAGATGTATGGTATGAATCAAAAATTACAGAAAGAAATTATCAAAAAATTTAAGCAGGGGACGTACAACATCTTAGTTGCCACATCTATTGGTGAGGAAGGTCTAGATATTGGAGAAGTTGATTTGATTGTTTGCTATGACTCAACATCATCTCCAATTAAAAACATTCAACGAATGGGTAGAACTGGTCGTAAGCGTGACGGCAAGGTATTACTATTATTTTCCAGTAACGAAGAATCGAAGTTTGACAAGGCGATGGGCGGATATGAATACATTCAGCAGCACGTTATGAAGGGCGACCTAATAACTTTACATCCACAAGATCGTATTATTCCTAAGGAATATACTCCTGAAGTTGAAAAAAGGTTCATTGAATTACCTGAAGAGAATATTGAATTGAAAACCGAGGAAGATGAAGACGAAATTATAAGGATTGCTACACAATATATGCTAGGACAAGGAGCTGGGAAAGGGAGACAAAAAAATGTTACAAAGAAACTGCAAAAGAAGTTTTTCATGCCTGATAACGTAGAAACAGGTTTCAGAAGTGTTTCAAGTATGATAAGGAAAGTGGGAGACGATAAATCCGTCACAGAAAAGAACCGTGAAAAAACTGTATTGGATAGAATTGTGGATTCAGATAGTGACCTGGAAGATAATTTCAGCGATGAACCACAAACTAACAACAACAAGAATGATATCATTTCTATCACTGATAATGATGTAGTCGATTCGGATCCATACTTAGATAAAGTGCCTTCAGTTAATGCTAATGTCATTACAACTAATAAGTCAAAAAAGATAGAAAAATTGGACAGTGAAGATGAATTGACTTCAAAGCTGGAAAGCAACACACCCCCAACTTCTTTCATATTAGATAGTGATAGGAGTTCCAAATGTCTTAATAGCACTTCACCAGAACAACATGACAATGAAATTCTAGATGATGGGTTTTCATTCAGCTGCGACAATGATATTGAGATTGAAAAGGCAAACAAAAGTGATATATTTTCGAGTACCAAAGATGAGATATTATTTGAGAGCAAGTCGATACGAAAATCTTTGAGATATAAGAAACAAACCATGCAACTGCTTCTACTACCAATGGAGAAGGCATTAAAACCTAAGCCAGTTAATAAAATTGTTCACACTTCTACTGCATCTGAAGTTGTCATAAAAAATGGAGGAAAGAGATCACTTGGCATTAAGAAACTGCGACCTTTCAGCATAATTGATCAACTAAAGAAACGATGCACCAAATCAAATATACCCATTTCCATTAATACAGAAAATGTAAATGAAATGGCACCATCAGCAAAAAAAGTAAGCAACTTTTACCACGAAGTAGTCATCAAAACCAATAGTGATATGGCAGGCTCTAGAGCCTTATCAAGTGACGATGAGCATGATATATTTGATGACGGGCTAGACGAAGAAGTAGCACAGTTGATGGCGCCAGTGCCAAGTAGACTGGCCCAGGCGCATATATACGAGTTTAAAAATGATAGATTTGAAGGTTGTTTAAGTAATAGGGAGCAGATGGAACTACACACCAATTATTATGTTGCAATTGATCCTAATGAACAAGTAAAGTTCTATGATCCAAGTGATGCCTTAAAGAAGTTCGAGACAGTAGGTGAATTAAAATTTAAAAGCGGTAAAATTCCTCATAGTAGCAAAACAAACAGCTTAATTAGTGTATACAATGCGAGAAGTGATAGGACATTGAAAGAATTACAAAAGGACGCAAACGATGATTTTTCATTTGTGATAAAAGATTGAGCTTATATTTCCAGTAGATACCTGGCGATGTATAGATAATGTAAATTTACAAGTTAAAATTTTTGCATGTTGAAAAAGTCGAGTATAAATAGCCAGACCTTTAGCCAAAATTTTTTCCCTAGACTTTTTACCCTTTTCTTTCGATTTCCTCATCTTTATGCAGGGGCATTACGTGTATCAGTGAGGATTCGTCCGAGATCATGTTTTTGCTGGTTGAAAACTTTAAACCTGACAGCTTCTTGATATTCTGAGCTTCGTGTTTACGAGTATCGGGGGAATTTTTGGAAACCATACCAACAGAATACTATTTGTATTGTTGTTACCTTATTTGAGGGAACAAATGGAATAGAGAGATGCACAACCTTGACACTTCTTTGAAGGCTCAGGAGTACTTAATTATTTTCCATGGTTTGATTAGCTTTATATTTTAAGTTTTTGAATATATTTGTAGTGAGGTCATTTCCAAATGATTTAAAATTAAAGTTTGTCAAATAAGATGTTCAAAATTGCTATACCCTCTATGATAGGTAATGCCTTGTGCCTCGCTCGGTTTAGTTTGTGAATAACTTAATCTTGAGCTGGATGCTTTTGTTTCTAATATGAGTAGATTATTTGTATGTTGATAGAAACTATAAAGTAAGGGGCCAAAGTAAAAATGTAGAAGATTTCTTTTGAGTGCGATGACACCAAGGTTCTTGAATCGGATGGTGGCATTGTAATTATAAATCTTTACATTAATTGACCTTTTGTAAATTATCTGTAAGGGACTTGTTCAAACATGTTGAAGAATGATATATTCAGAAGCAAATAAAAAAAATTTTTCATTTTTTTGCGAGATTCTTGCTATTCAAACCGATACAAGTACAAGTATCAATATGTTTAAAAAATTCACCAAAGAGGACGTTCATTCTCGTTCCAATATCAAGTCATCAGTTCAAAGGGGTCTTAAATCCAATTTCATTTCGACTTATCCCGGGCTGGAACCAGCAATTGACAATCTTATACCGAAGAAATCACAAGTTGTAGTTTTAAAATGTGAAGATAAAATTCAATTATATTCAGTAGATACTAATGATAGTCATGATATAATTATGTTTCAACATTTTAGTGATGATTTGATACCTACGCTAACCACTGTTCACAAGTATCCAGATTGCTTCCCTCGTGTGCAAGTTGATCGTGGTGCAATAAAATTTGTATTAGGAGGTGCTAACATAATGTGTCCAGGTTTGACCAGTGCTGGAGCTAAATTGCCAGACGAAAACTTGGAAAAGGATACCATTGTAACTGTTTATGCAGAAGGTAAAGAAAATGCTTTAGCTGTTGGTAAACTATTGATGAGTACAGATGACATAAAAAGTAAGAATAAAGGTCATGGTATAGAATTGTTACATCACTTGGGTGATGGTTTATGGAATTATCAAGAGTAAAGGGAATTTCAGCATGTATTATTTCTGTAATAACTGAATATAAATATTCTGGTTCTCGCGAAAGGAGTAGTCATTCAATGTGCTTAATAGATCGGTTAATTCATGAGCCATTGCAAATGGCGTACCTTCATTAGTGTAATAGTATACTTCAAAATCTAGAATTGACAAATCATTCAAATATTTTGAAATGATCCCTTTGAATCGTAGTATTGATGTAGTTTTGAGAAATCTTCGAAATTCAGCAGTTGAGCCAGCAAAAATGAGACTTAGACTTATCCAATGCTTGGAATAAGAAATATTACAAATTTCGGATGACTTATTATACTTTGAAAGTAGCGAATTCCATCTTATACCATTATTTATTCGAGCCAAACCCAGTTGGACTTTTGATATAAAATATAGCTCTGCATTTTCGATCTCGTCATTATTCAAGAGACTTCCATTTAATTTCAGCAAGCCATTTTTATTATCACACGCAAACCTAGCAACCAATTGCATTGTCATTTCATCAACCGAAACGCTTGCGAATAATGGATTTCCATTTATTCTGAGTTCCCGCAAGTTGGGTAAGCAACCTGACAATAAATCAATCTCATCCCAGCTTCGTATTCTATTTTCTCTGAAGTCAGCTGACTTTAAATTGGGAGATATGTCAAACAGACTTACACATACATTATTATGCGATAAGTTTAATGTTGAAATTGATTGAAATTTAGGAATAGTTGTCAAATTGTTATAAGAAATATCCAATACTTTTAGATTGTTAGGAATTATTAATTTATCAACATCATTACTCTCATACATGTTTCCTGAAATATAAAGCTCCTGCAAGTTGGGAAATTTTTTGATAATTTCATTCAAGGAATGAACTGGCAACAAAGTTGAGCTTAATTTAAGTACTTTTATATTCATATGAGTTGATCGTGTATCAGGGATCGTTTTGAATCTGTTACCGTTGATATTAAGTTCCTTTAACATGGGTAGTCTATCAATTAGCTTCCAGATTTCCCACAAGTCATTGAATAAGTTACAACTCAACTCCAAATTCGTCAAGTTTTTGAGGCTAGTAAAAATCTCTTGGTTAAGTTTGACATCTTTGTCATCAAATGATCTGTCAATCAATTTGTAATCCAAGGTTAAAGATTTTAAATTTAATAGATTCGCTTGATATCTGTTTAAGTTTTCCCAACCTAATTCTTCCACTAATTTCGAACCAAATTTTGTATTTCCAGCAATATAATCAGCATCTAGGTATTCTTCTTGTATAACTTGAATGAAGGATTTTCTTTTATTTTGTAATTTTTTGTTCGTTGTTTTTATAAAAGATCCTGATCCAGGACGAACAGGGACAAAGTACTGAATCCTGTTCAAGTCTCCATTATTTTTACCTCTGGATATATCATCCCATTCTAGACCTAATGCGACGGCATCTTCTCCCCACACAGGTAAAGTTCCGATGTATCGAATGGTAGCTAAGTGATTATCAGTGGTCGAAATCCTATCACTTAGTGAATATTCATGATGCATTAGCAGAAACAGAGTAAATTGCAATATGTTTTAAATAATTGTGCAGACACACTGATCTTTGGTCGATGAAATAGAAGAATATCGATTGTATTTTTTGCTGCATTGTATCTCTAACAGCACAAGCATTACTTTTACTACTACTTCTACAATTACTAATATATATATATGTTATTGCCATTAGAACATGGCTTGCAAAATTTAAGTCTTGCTAGTAATCAATCAAGTTCTAAATCATCTTCTTCTTGTACTTCTTCACCATCGCCATCACGATCATACAAAAGAAATCTAAAGAAACAGGCGGAAATGAAGACAAAAAAAGAGAACAAGAGAAAACCGGAGGAAAAAAAAACAGCCAAAGGAAAACCAAAAAAAAACTAAGTGAAGCAAAGAATCTCTTATACTAAAATTGATTCATTTGTGTTAGTGTATTAAATACCTTTGAAATCAACAACTTTTAGGTAAATTTGTTCTTTTCGATCTTATTTTTATTTCCAAATTGCTGGCCTATGTGTTGATATCCTTCATTTATGTTCATTATTCAATTATCACTATTTAGTTTAATCAGTCAAGCAACAATCAACTACAATAAGAATTCAAAGACTTATAAATAGAAGATCAACTACAATATGACATCGTCTTCTGCTATTCCGATACAGAATTCCAATATCGGCTCACCAACACTGCCAGCAGTTAGCACAGTGATAAATACAAATGCAAAGACGCATTCATGTCCAGGAACAAAATTTGCAGATAATGATTGTTATCAAAGCAAGTCATCTACAAGTGGATCACCTGCAAATACTGATAGTTCAAATACAATGCCTCCAGTCTCGAGATCCAAAAATACGTTCGTCTTGAATAAAACAAGTGCAACCACTAGCATACCAACATCCGATCCCATGAATGAACAATTATTTACTGATTACGCGACAGAGCCAAATCCAACTTTGAGAGCTCAAAATTATAGAGAACAACAGCAACAGCAGCAACAGCAACAACAACAGCAACAACGACTTTATGAGAATAATCTTCAACACAATATAAATGAGAATTGTTCATCATCCCAATGCTCTCCATTTTCATCTCCCAAACAACATCCCAGTGATGATTTAAGACACAATATTTTTAATAAAGTGGGAAATATATTCAAGTCTTCTGCTTCTTCAAGACAAAGTTCGTTAACTTCTTTGAAAGACAATTTGAATAATTCCCAACATCGACAAGGAAAATTACTGGATTATTCAACTGGAAACCTACCTAGTCGAAGCAGGGCAAATACAGATTCAACAATGCCTTCTCTAAGTCCTAATCTTCCAAACGCGTCTATATCTTCAACAGCAATTTCACAGTCTGACAACAACAATTATCATAACAGTAATATCAGCTCAAGTAGTATTCCTTATAAATCTCATTATTCATCTCCAGTCAAGGAAACTAAACGAGTTTTCTTAGAGTATGATCCTATCACTAGAAGAAAAGTTTTGAATACTTATGAAGTGCTCAGGGAGATTGGAAGGGGAGAACACGGCAAAGTGAAATTGGCAGCGGATTTGATTAATAAAGATTTAGTTGCAATCAAAATTGTGAATAGGAAGTCGAAGCGAGAGAGACCTACTTTAAGGATGAGAAAGAATTCCAAAGCCCAAATAGTGAACGAATATGAAATGAAAATTAAACGAGAAATTGCTATCATGAAAAAATGTCGCCATAAACATATAGTAGCATTAAGAGAGGTGTTGGATGATATAAATTCGTTCAAAATTTATCTTGTATTAGAATATATGGAGAAGGGGGAAATTAAATGGAAGAAATTACAGACAGATACGAGAGATGATAATTGTAAGGAAGTCAATGATGAAGAAATACCTTGCTGTGGAAGTAATGGTCCTCGACAGCCACATCATAGACTTTCAAATGATGGAGATTTGTTATCAAATGAATTCTCACCAAATTTAACATTCAAACAGTCCAGAAAAATTTTTAGAGATGTGCTATTAGGGTTAGAATATCTACATTTACAAGGTATAGTACATCGTGATATCAAACCAGCAAATTTGCTTGTTTCATCAGAAAACGTGGTGAAAATTAGTGATTTCGGTGTATCATTCGCCTCATCTTTAGACGATAATGAAGAAGGTCATTTGGTGAATGAATTAGACTTAGCTAAAACAGCAGGAACACCAGCATTTTTTGCACCAGAATTATGTCAGTTAGGCGATGAGACCAACGCATTAAAGGAATCTGATGAACCTCTCAAGTCCCCTACTATCGATTATAAAATTGATATATGGGCATTAGGTGTAACATTGTACTGTCTTTTATTCGGAAAGGTTCCATTTAATGCGGATTCTGAATTTGAATTGTTTCAAGTCATCGTTAATCAACCATTACAGTTTCCCAAAGATAAGCATTCTTTCAATTCCCCTGGTCCAGTCACCGATGAAGAATTCAACCTAGCCAAAGATTTATTGTTGAAAATGTTGGATAAAAATAGTGCAACCAGAATTGATATTAAAGATATAAAGGAGCATCCTTTTACATTAATGGACTTAGATGATAATATTGAGGGTTTAAATGAATTGTTTAATCTCAACAAGACTTACGATCATGAAGATCAGTTGAATTTCAATTTAGAGGAACACGATATAGTTCTGAAGGATGAAATTGATAATGCTATTATTGGTATTGGTACAAGAATTAAGAGAAGTTTGGTTAAAGCAATTCGAGCTGGTGGATGGAAAGATTCCGATATCAGAAATAAATTTGCAGCATTACAATTAGAACATTCAAGAAGTGGCTCTAGTGAGGATTCCTTTAGTAGCTATTCCAACTACAATTCAAGTAGTAAACTTAATACTATTCAATTGCCGAATAATACTCATTCAATGATTTTATCTGAAGGCTTACCTATGACTTTGGCCACACCTCCTCCATCACAAGTGAATAAAAGTTCATCGATAGCACTGATCAAGGGAGTACTAGAACCACAGCAGCAACATAATCCACACGTGCCTTCAGCATTATCTCATCAAATGCCGAACTCTTCATCATTCGCATCAACACAGGCTTTTCAAAACTCCTACTCTTTTGCAGGCACAAGAGGAGAAGGTGGAAAAAGTTTATTACAAGACATGCTTGATTCAAATAGTAACAGTTCGAGTAGAAGAGGAAGTTCCGCTGGAATTGTTATTTCAGAGGCCCCACAAATTGAAACAAAAAGAAATGTGGGTGGTAATTTATATTTGAAGAATCAATCCGCTGTAGAAACATTTAAAGGTATTCAACAACAAGATGATAAGAGAAGAAGATCTAGTTTATTTTCATTGCATTCACAACTTGGTCCCTCAAACAAAGGTTCAGTCACTAATGAAATCACTCTTCCACCTAGTCATTTATCTTCACAGCCAATTGAACACCAATATCAAAATCAAAATCAAAATCAAATAAGTAATATCGCCGCCCCCATACCAGTCCCTGTATCAAAACCTAATGTTGGCACCTCTGCTAGCAATAATATTGCTAACAGAGACGGCAATGGTGCTTTTGGCCAATTTTTAAATGCAGATAACATCAACAAGCCATTTTTGAAAATTGGTCCAATTGGTATTCCCTCGGTAGAGCCAAACATGGACGAAAGAAAAGATTCGTCAATCATGTCATTACCTTTGAGTGAGAGTTTTGCCTCTTTGGATAGCATTAATGATGATTACTTAAGCATGAAGTACCAAGAGTTTACTAGCAGAAAGTTGAACTCAAAATCTGAAGTTCCAGAATCATTTAGACGAATTCGAAGAAAATCGAGTCTTTCAGAGCCTGATTTGACTCATTTTAACTTGAACGGTGATTTTACAGACAAATTTAATATGTTCAACCTTGGCCATCTGATGAAACCAAAAACTGATATAAGTACTGTGAATAAAAGATCATTTGAAGGAGATAGTGTTGCCCCAGAATCAACGTTTCCGTTTTTAACAAAGACTTACAGTTCTGATTCCTATTCTTCGTACTCATCCTACAGTGGTGAAGAAGAAAACGATGTTGAATCTGATGAAGAAAACTTAACATTAGCATTTCATTCTAAAGTAGCACCTATATCGAGAACAAATTTTTTAGCATTAAATGGAAGATCTAAATCTCATGAATCAAGTCTTCCGGTATTGGACAAAAATCAAAACAATAATTCGATCTACGAAGTTTCGCCTATCATATTTCATGATGGACTACCTGAATTTGAAGATGTTCCGGTGGGATTAATAGATAATGCATCAGCGAGTGGAAGTACAAATGCGTCTATCAACGGCGTCAAACCAACAATTGTTTCTATTAATAATGAGTCTACTACCACACTAACTGCTGAAATGATAAAAACTGATTCTGTTGAAACAAAGCTTGCAATTTCACCCAGAAAACATGAAACTAAGTGTCATTCTTTATTGAATCCAGCTACAGAAGCTGTTACAAAAAAGAAAGGGCCAAAAAGCTCAATTCGAGAAAATATTTTCAATTATCAATTTAATAATCATTATAAGAAAGATCCTATATATTCAGCATTTCCGGTATCAAAACATTTAGATAATGATCAAGAAGCCATCAATAAAGCGTCAGCTAATAAAGTTAGGGAGAATAGACCTAGCAACCTCCGTTCTAATTCTGTTACATTAGGGTTGCTACAACATACACAGGAAGATATGATAGGGAGGTCGGACGATGAAAACGAAAATAAGAAAACAAGGAGGAATATTAAAGAACAGAAATCATGTATGTAAACTACTATTTGCTGTGCATGTACATATATTATATATTATGTATGTATAAAGAAAGCCATCTTTGATCTTTATGCCTATATACTATTCAGTAGTTGTGAATAAGTGCTGAGAAGGTTGGGGAGATTAGAATAACTAACATTTAAAAATCAAGAATGTCTAAACGCTTATTCCGAAAAGCTATTTACGTGTGCCTTTTGGCTTAATTTGTACTTTTCTGTGAGACCTTGGGCCCTTAATTTGGGCATCAGAGGGTCCATATTTCCATAGTGAGCGACGTAAAAATCTCTCAATCTCGTGCTATTCTAATTGGGTTCCCTTTTCTGAGATAGAGTATTAATTGTTGATAGGCTAGAACTTGTTGTATCCACCAAACTGGAGTCGTCTATCTCATCTTGGTTGTCAATTGTTTGCAGCAATTCTAGATCATTCGTTGAACACTGTACTCTGGTGAAAGGAAATATTATTACATCAATAATAAGATCTTTCGGATGAATTTTTTTTTTGAAATGATAGCTTCTATTATTGTTCTTGCTGGTTCTTTTTTGATGTCGGTTGATTCTTTGATATGGTTTTTTGAATATACGATTTGATAGTCTTTTGAAAAATGATTCTTGTTTCTGTTTTTTGATTTGGAATTGTTTCAATGATATTTTATCATTAAATCTTGAAAATACCATGATAAGTACACAAGCATCACTACGATGGTTATCACTACAAATATTTTAAATATTGTACAGTGACGGCTGCAAAGAAAGAAAGTTTGGCAAAAAATGCAACTAGAAAATTTATAGTATGCTGCCAAATACATGCATACACCATGCAGTCAAAGAGAGAAAACGATACTAAAAAGATAATTCGGAAGTGTCTGCACTAGGAAAATGAAAATCATTTGACAAAATAGACACAGTTTGCTTTGTAGAAGGCGTATTTATTAACGTGCAATGTTTGACTATTTTTGATTACAGTTTTAATGCTGTTGTTCGTGGTAGTGTTTGTTGTTGTTGATGATGTTTTTTATGTCTGCGGTTTTCAACCTGCTTAATCTTTTCACTTTTGCTTTATCTTTTTTCTCTTCTGCTTTTGTTTTTGTTTTGGCTTTTGTCTTTTTTCTCTTTACTAATCAATTGATAACCACGACTACTGATCAACAATAAAACCTAACCCCAGTAGTAGCATCATTACTTGATTATCATGTCAAATCCACCACACGATAATTATAACCAACCATATAACACTCATTCCCAACCAATATCTTCTACTTATACATCTACAGCTACAACATCAACTTCCTCCCAACTATTTAACAAGAATATTACACGTGAAGATGAAGGATCAATTGGTATCTACACGATTGGACCAGAAATAGGAAAGGGATCTTTTGCCACGGTATATAAATGTACCAATACTGTCACTAATAAGGCTGTAGCTATTAAGTCGGTGTATAGATCTAAATTGAAATCAAAAAAGTTGATTGAAAATTTAGAGATTGAAATACTGATTTTGAAATCCATGAAGCATCCTCATATAGTGGGGTTGTTAGATTATAAACAAACGTCATCTCATTTTCATTTAGTTATGGACTACTGTTCCATGGGAGATTTATCTTATTTCATAAGGAGAAGAAATCAATTAGTAAAGACTCATCCTGTGATATCGAGCTTATTGGAACGCTATCCATCTCCCGAAGGTTCACATGGATTGAATGAAGTATTGGTAATTCATTTCTTACGACAGCTATCTTCAGCACTACAGTTCTTACGTGATAAAAGTTTGGTTCATCGTGATATTAAACCTCAAAATTTGTTATTATGTCCTCCTATGCATTCAAAACAAGAGTTTACGGAGGGTGGATTTGTTGGCATGTGGGAATTGCCAATTTTAAAAATTGCTGATTTCGGATTTGCTAGATTTTTACCGTCAACTTCAATGGCAGAAACATTATGTGGCTCTCCTCTTTATATGGCCCCAGAAATTTTACGATATGAGAAATATAATGCAAAGGCAGACTTATGGTCTGTAGGAGCTGTTCTATATGAAATGACTGTCGGAAAACCACCATTTAAGGCAGGTAATCATATAGAGTTATTAAAGAATATTGAAAAAGCTCATGACAAAATCAAGTTTCCTTCTGCAGCCCAAGTTCAAGAATCTTTAAAACAGCTAATTAGATCATTATTAAAGTACAACCCAACTGAGCGTATTTCATTTAACGAGTTCTTCAACGATCCGTTGATAACGTGCGATTTAGAAGATTCAAATCAACCTTTAGAAACTTCTGAAATGGATGAAAATTTGTTTATTAGTGAATATATCAGTCCTATAAAACCTTCAGAGAAATCACAACTCATAAACCCTATCCCAACAATTAGTCCACTAAATCCAATAAATAGAAAAGAGGCATCTACCACTCCTTCACCAAATACAACAATTGTTAAAGATGACAAGGTCCACTCCAATCATTCTACTTTAACTGTTCAATTGCCATCTCGTGACGAAGAAATTAAAAAGCTAATTAACAAAAGTAGCCCAGACCCTGAAACGCTCACTCATTCAATCAATAAATCACCCAATCTCAAAATCCGAAAGGATGATTTAATATTAGAGAAAGATTATGTGGTGGTTGAAAAACGAGCCATTGAAGTTAATGCACTTGCTGATGAATTAGCACATGCTGGAAGTGGTGCTGCAGCAATAAATAGTCCACGCAAAAATCTGGCTGGCTCTATAGGTGATAATTTAAAGTCTCAACAATCTGCACAGAGATATAGAAGATCTTCACTGAGTGGGAGTCAAAGAAGACCAAGCTTCACAGACAGAAAGATTTCTATTTCAATTTCTCCCACAAACGCTTTGAGTAAGGCAATAGGTTTGGCATCGCACAGATTATTTGGAGGTGGCTCAAATTATGCTAATCAATTGGCTACGGTATCGACCATTTCCGAAGATAAATCTGCTGGTAATGATACATCGTTTTCAACCGTAATATCAAGTCCTAATTTTGCAAATCATATATTATTGCAAAAAATAAATCTTCCTACATCAGCAACTGTGGCAACCTCCTCCAATACAATAGAACAATCTGCAAATGAGCAACATTTAAATAGTCAACTGCTATCCCCAGATGAACAAGTATTGTATAAATTAGAATCAATCGCAACGAAATCTCATGCAGTAAATTTATTTGCTGATGTGAAATTCAGCCAGCTCATTCCTAGCCCACCATCTTCGGATGGTATAGATGATGATTTATTACATCAAAATGATATGTTACCACCAAAAATTATCAAAACAGTTAGTGAAGAAGGAGTTGTACTTTATGTAAAAACTTTATCTTTATTGGCCAAGGGGATGGCTATTGCAAGTGAATGGTGGTATAATCAATTTGAAAGTTCAAATTTGGAAGATAAATCAAAGCCCGATGTCCAAACATCAGTTAAAATTAATCAGCTCGTGCAATGGATACGGGAAAAATTCAACGAATGTCTTGAGAAAGCAGAATTTGTGAAATTGAGACTACAGGAAGCAAAATTGGCAATAATACGTGACGAAGGTGGAGTAGAAACTGGTGACGAATCATCATCTGGCGCGTCGAAAGTTATCGCTGAAAAGCTTATATTTGACAGAGCATTGGAGATGTCAAGAAATGCTGCTGTCAACGAATTAGTGAAAGAAGATTTAAAAGGCTGTGAGCTTGCTTATAGTACTGCAATATGGATGTTGGAAGCATTACTAGATGAAGACGCTTCCGACTCCAATGATCCAAAATTAGATGATGAGGATAAAATAATGGTTGAAAAGTTTATTGTAAGTATTGGTAATCGGTTATCCGTTTTGAAGAAAAAGTTGGAATTGTTACAGTAATCTCGAAATGCAAGGAATCAAGCCGAAAGATAAATTAATAGGTATTTTATTTTTAATCTGGCTGGGAATAGGGTTTTTAGGTATGGTGTAGTTATTTCTAAGTCAATTTAAATCATATTTATAATAAAATCCAGCTCATAAAGTTGACATATGCATGAGCTTGAACTCCCACTTGCCTGTGCTGAATGAATCAATATATATATCATCAATTACTGCATCGCCTGCACTATTGTAAAGAACCACAAATACAGTGCACACATTTAAAAAAAAAGTAGCCATCTTTCAGATCATAATAAACAACGAATTTAAAGCAATTATTTGATCTCCAACAAAATTCTACATATATTGACACGTAAAGTTTCTGAAGTAAAGAAAGCTAATGGAGTTAAAAACATGACTCCCGGCAATACGGCTTGAAAGAAGATCTCTAGCCAAATAATGAAACAAACTATTTGCTTTCATATGCACTCGATTCGCAGGTGATCGACGCTCCTGATTAGATTCTACCCCCAGAAATAGCTCGCTATGAGGCGTCTCATCTCTCAAGTGATAAACCCAACAACATAAATCAAAGTGATCAGATACCTATAAGATTTCAAGCGCAACGGCTGGAAAAATGAACCCAAACAGAATCTTCTTCACAAAACAAATCCTTAAAACGTCCAAACAATTCTCTTTACAGCAAACAATCAATTCATACCCAAAATAATTGATTTCGTTCCCAACTCTCTCCAGATAGCCGCTCGCTTAAATCTAAAGAAATTATATATAAAATAATCCATCACTGCAGCCATAAAGCCGTAATTCTTGAATTCCTTTTTTTACTCTTACATACGTCGTAACTGAAATTTGCACATAATTCACATCTCCTACATAATTAAAAAAATGTCCCGCCCAGTCAAGAAATACTGCTTATAAAATCAAACATTCCATCTGAAAGAGAATTCCCACTGAATGTAAATAGCTCTTGAAAAAATGCCAAAATGCTCAAGCTGGATAATACCTAAGCATCTAAGACAACGCATATAAATGTAGCACTAAGTTACAAAACTTTACAAACCGTATTTTCAAAAATCTAATTTGTTCGAATCATCTATTCTTAAATCTTTTCTCTAGATTTCTTCAGCTGAAAATCATTACAGAATAAGAAAGAATTCACTCACAAGTAGAACCATAGCAAAAACAAATTGAACATGTTGCCACAGGTTACGCACAATACAATTCATACTAAACTCTTCTTTTTGTTGACCTACATCAGCAATATAGTACATTTCTATTTAATATACTCACATTCAAAGTCGTTACCACCTCAGCTTCGTGATAAACTGGGGGTACAATAGACACATATAAATACTTTACCCAGCCAAGATAGATCAGCAAACTTATAGCACAATAAAATAGTATGCTAGAGAATATATGAAGGACAATGATATTATATCAGGCGGATTTAACATGTCACAGCATTGAATCAAATCCTGTAGAAAAATTCAAAATGCAGTATCAAAGTTTTACCGTAGGCTCTCCGACAACAAATTGCCAATAAATATATTTCCATAAAACTTCTCTGCCTTCAATACTAGACAATACCGAATAGTATATAGGTGTTTCCAATTCGCAGATTTATATTTTTAAATGAAGAATATCTAAGTACGGATAGTATTCAGCGCTACATGTGATTCAATTTTATTAGCAATAGAATTTTACACTCTGTTCAGCGTTGCTCGCACTATAAGCTTTTGATAGACCACGATCCAGGTGGCCACTTGTACGATGCTTTTCAGTTTAGCTAGTATATTTCTATGGATCATAAAACTAAAAAGCTTCTATTTTGTAATAATGTAAAATATCCACAGAGAATATAAAACTTTACTAAGAGTTGTTTTGCATGAATGCATATGCTGTGCCTTATTTTTGTGATTTACAAGTTTATTTGTGGGACTGATATAGAAGCATACTCTTCAAGACTATACTGAAAATAGTGATACCACATAAAAGCTTGAGCAGGGATATAGTCTTGGTATTGCATTTATGCAGATCTGCAGCACCGTTGTAAGAAATTTTGGTGCTTTAGTATTGTTGGCTTGAATACTTCCACACGGAGGAATAAGAATTCAAGTTTTTCGCAATTTTGAGCTTATAGTTGCAATAAATAATTTCCTGGTTTATAAAGAAGACAATTGTAAAATTTCGAGTGATGCATAAAGAATTATTGGTGACAGGAAGAAGATTTTGGAATTGTATCGGAAGAATCGCAACAATACTACTGGAAATATTTATTCATATTGTTCACATTATAGCAAGTTGCTTGTAGCTACTCTAAGGTACTTTTTGGTTTGTTCTGCTATTGCTATTTTTTGTGGTTTCTTAAGTTTTAGTAGTATTTTAAACACAGTATCCTGATTGGGAGAAGCTACTTGCTGTCGGATGTGTAGAGATTTTGCGACTTTCCATTTTTCCTTTATAAGCATATACGTTCTGTATTCGCCGTTGTAAGAGTTTGAAAAAATTTTAAGCACACAGTTTGCAGAGCCTGTTAGGAATGCGTTTGATTGAATTATTAATAATGATAAGTTGTAGTTTAGTAGGAGAATTTTAATTTGTTTGTCCGAAAGGGATGTTTGATTGTGGTTATATTTTTGCCCGGAGAGCAATGAGGAATCCTACTGCTTATTTGCGGGAAATCGTAATATGCTTTTTGCTTGGGTTACAAACAGGAGGAATTGACCGGATGCGTGTCAACTGCACTCGAGGAAACTCTGGAATTTATGATAGTAGTCGGACAGTGCTGACTAGAGGTTCGATATACACGCCCCCTTAATATTCAGAAATAGTATTATTCACGGTTCTGCTGTTACTTAAATTGAGACATTGAGACCAATGAAACCATTCGTTTCAAACCAAATTGGGGTTAATTGCTTGAGATTTTCATTATTGCTGAGATGGTCAATTTTGCAATTCGACGAAATCGCAATCTTTTGATAGAGTAATAGAGGAGTACGTTATTTCTAAGATACGGTATTCTGAGCAGTGCAATAAAGATTTTATTCTTTAGGGAAATTTCGTTTTAGCTTATACCTATCAATATTGTTAACGTCTTTTTATTTCATATAGAGCATTTCTCAAATGCTGAGAACAAATTTCTTAAGCGAGCCTAATGCCAACTGTGGATGCATGATTTGGTCAGAATGCTCTCCATGTTAACTCTGTAATTGTGTAATAATCGTTTTTCATAAAAGATATACTAAGGGAATGGTACAAATTGTGGATCCGAAGGAAATACTACTAGAGACAGTGTATATTTGCAGTGGATATTTGTATAGATCATAATTTGTGTAGATAATGCTCCAACGAGATAATCACCTTTTGCATTCAAAACTAAGATATTGGGTTTCCTATATATCACCATTTACTTGAGGAGAAAATACACAATTGCCTATTATCTGGTAGCGTCATTATGGGTTAACTAAGCAGTGTAGCCATTGTCACTACATTGCGTCGTGAATATCATTAGAATATTCATCAACAGTTGGCATTGTACTAACAATATTTTCTGCTAGTTTTGCCAAATTGTTGCTAGTGTGCAGGGCAGCTACGTGCGTTCTGTATTTGCTGAGTCATTGAGTAATATCTTTCTAGTGTATTTCTGATCTTGTGCTTATCGAATCCTATTTAGAGTCAGTATTCTATGGAAGCAGATATTGTGGTTCTCAAAATATTTGCTCGATCTCTTTATTTTTTTACTTTACTATGATATATCATAATATATCATACCATCTATCTTCCTTTTTAGCATTTCCATTACCTCCTCTTTGTGATCCACAGATATACCTGCAACTACTGCTGCTGCTTCACTGGTCAAAAGTGATAAAATTGCTACTACCCAGGACCCAGGGTCATCTAAATTAGCAGCAGCAGCGATCGTACTTGATATGAATGCTATTGCACCGAGCCCACCAGCAACAGCGTTTCTAGCAATCCATTTCCATTGCGTCTTTCCCACATCATTATTCAGCTTGCTTGTGTTATACTGTTCTATTTAGAATTACCCATCTCATCTCAGTTTGAGTCATAACAATAGAAATTATGCTTCCGCTTATAATCATAATCGCTGAGCATGCAGTATCTATGTTAGTTGATGATGATCTTTTAACCTCATTTAGGATTCTAGGGGTCTGTGACGTGTTGGAGATGCGACAGCTGGTTCATTCAGTTGATACAAATTGGTCACAAAGTGTGGGTAAATCATTATGCTGTTTGTAATGATAAGTTCCCCAACGAAAGCAAGAGGGCACGAGATTTGGCCAATACTTTCACTTACACATCTTTTTTCCAAAGAGGAACTAAACTCGAGCGCGATAAAAAAACAAGAGAGGAAACGTATCGAACATGATCACTTTTTTGAAATCGCCAATTAGGTTTGATTGATTCACTATCTGTTTGTGTCGTTCCGATGTTAACAAGTGATTGTAAATCACACTGGCAAGCCGGTATAAATCTTATTGCCTATTATTGGACCTCTAGAATTCATGATATAAATACAAATATTCATAACCCGTTGATTTGTGATAGTTTGACCAGCAGACGTAGCCGAAGCTCGATCTTCAGTAGTGAATAACGTAGAGTTAATAATTTGATTATTATCAGTCATATCAATGTAATTTATGTATTTTTCCGTTACTTTCTATTAAAAATTACTCAATTGAAAATGGATTATTGCCAACTATACATACTTATGCCGTGTTCTGTTACTTTTTCTTTCCTTTGTTCTTCTTTTTCTTTTTCTTTTCCTTTTCATTACCGTTCCCTGCAACTTTTTCACCTTGATCCTTATTTGCTGCCTGTTCAATACCATCATCTTCACTTGTTTCTTCTTGTTGTCGGATCACTTCTTTCTCTTGATCCTTTTTCACTTCTGATTTCTCTTTATTTCCAATGTCTGCCTTCTGCACAATGTTTTTAACGTCACCTTTCTGGGATTCAGACACCTCAACATAATATTCCCATAGGTCAGATAATGTTTCGGATCTTTCATCCATTGCTTTCAATCGCCGTCTTAGAGCCTCATTGAAACAAATTTCTTGAGCCAATGGAAAGAACGTCTGTACCCAGCCTTTTTTGTACAGTTCACATTCAGTTACGATTTCTTTTAACTCTAATTCTTGAAATTTTATTTGAAATTCCAATTGCTTGAAAACATCATCGCCAATTAATCCATTTTGATACAACTTATTAAATATTGGTTCATTCTCTTTCAATTTCATAGATCTTCTGATTGCTTCAACTGCTCTTCTTAATAAGGCAGCTTTCATTAACTTTTCATGAGGCTTTTGGTCCTTGGGAATATTTGGATCAGTGTATTGACTTTTTAATTGTTGATATAATATAGCATTATAGTTTTCTTTAAAAATCGGTTCAATTTTAGTGAATGAATTTATTCTTCTTCTTCGGTATACTACCGAAAATGTAATAAATAAAGATAAAACTACTCCAATATAAATCAAAGGAGTGAAAACAGATATCTTTACAATCTCTGGTTCTGGTATTGTGGTTTCTTCCGCCATGATCTATCAAGCAATGGGATTATGAATGAGTGAATGAACGGATGAATGAAATGTTGATTGAGCTAGTGCAATGATAGTTTATTAGAGCAAATTTTTCAACCCGCCAAAAAGACAACACATACACATACACATTTTACAAAAGTTGACTAAGCAAACAAAAAAATAGAATTCCTGTATATTATAAAACAACGCCAAACCTATGAATCCCAAATTCCAATACCTTTCACCATTTATCACTTATTCTCCGAAGTTTAATGCCAAAATATCTTGCTAATTCGTCATAAATTTCATTAATTTGCTCATCATCAAAGTCTTTACTCATTTCAGCAATATTCTTATTTTTGGTAATATCCAAGATTGCACCACTACTTTCTTCAAGTAATGCTTCATCAACTTCTTTCTTATTGGGTAATATAATTTCATAAAAAAGCCCTAATCTTATAATATCTTCTCTATCCAAATTTTTAAAATCTTTTAAAGTTGTTGGTACTTCAAATTCTGGAAAGTCGCCATCTTTATTAGTCAAAGGTGCTAGTTTTTCAGTCTCCTCTTTAATTGATGAATTATATGAACGACGTATGGTTCTGTCTTCTAATGAATCCAATTGCCCTTGTAATTCTGTAACCAATTGTACTATATCGTCATTATTGATATAATCGGATAAGTCTATTGACGACTGTCGTGTTGATTCTACATCTAATTGACTCATTTTAGATTTAACATCTTTCATCTGCATTTCCATTAGCTTTTGACCAGTTGAGGCAATTAATTTAGATTGCTTTTCAACAATAGCCTGGAGCTTAAATATCTTCTCATTCACTAGATCCAATGCTGAGTCAGACATACTTTTGATATGTTTTGATATTATTAAAGAAATTCAGGAGAAGAATACTGTTGAGAATTTTGAAGATTTTTTTCACTGTGTTCTTTGCCACCAATAAGGTAGCCAGAGATATCAAAATGAGAAGACTATTAATCAATTACCTTTATGAGCATAACCTTTCATGTATTAAATCCTATTATACATTCACTTATTGTGATTCAAATATGCTCAAATATTTAGTCAATTAGCACTGGATCATCCCAACTGGTTCCATCACCGTTATTGCCAGTACTATTGAAACAGTCACGAGAATGCGAATTAGTTCTCTGATAAATCCCGTCATCATTATACTGAAGATTATTACTATTATTCACTATGCTGCTAACTTTCATCTTATTTTTTTTGGCTTCTAGAATAATTCTTTGATCTTCCTCCTCGTCGGAACTCAATACAATCATATTGTCTTCCTCCTCTTTTCTTTGCCCTGTTTTGACACTAGGAGATTCTCTTAGTCTATTATCATCGATTAGTCGATATTTTTCCATTCCTATTAACTCAATTCTTTCAGTTTCCTGAGGTGTACTCTTTACAAAAAAATTATAAACATCACTTATAGTCAATGCACTCAAGGGAAATTTAATATCACAAATAGGGCATGAATAAATAGGACAATTATGGTATCCTGGAGTGACAAATTTAGAAGCATACTCAGGTGTGGGATTGGGATTGCTTATTATTTTGACATATGAGGAACTTACGGGCTGATGAAGCAATATATTGGTGAAATGGTTGTTTAGTGTAAGTGTTTGTTGGTTATTGTGTTGTCTATGTAGCTGATGTAGTGATGGCAATTGAACCTGTGCCGGGTATTGTCTTTTACCCTTTTCTTGAGACAACTTACCAAAGTTTTGCTTAATTAAATTTCTTCTGGTTACATCTTTAATTGAGGTTGCGATTTTGTTATATAAACAAAAAATCTCAAAATCAAAGCATTCGAAATGAACACAATGCTTCGACTTTACGGGTAGTTTTATTTTATTCGCTCCTAGCGGGTCTTTCAATGAAAATATTATTCTATCAACTTGCGCAAATTCATCACCCTCAGCATCCAATTGTTGTAGTTCTTTCTGTACTTTGGGTAGAATATTTTTGGGAAGAGCTTTGTAAAATGATGATAAATCTTGGGGTTCCTTTATTAGACCGGAAGCAGTTGACAGTCTTAGGGTACGCGGGAAAGTCTTTTGCTTGGGCTCTTTGGGAGTAGGTAGTTGTTCGGATTGTTTCGGGTCTGGATTATTAAAACTTCGTTCCTTTGACAAATTGGTGACCACTGGCTGTTCTGCTTGAGCAGAAAGAGTCTCTGATTTTTGTTGTGCTTCTAGTATTTGAGTTAGCTCTTCATCTAGCGAGCTTAAGTCTGAGTCGTCATCTCCAATAAAATTCTTGGTGCCTTCATTGGAAGATTGATTTATTGGTATTGATAGCTCATTATGTAATGACGTTTCGGATGATTCTTTATTGCTCGGACGGCATCCCTTATTTAACGAGCTGCCATCTAGTTTTGACAATACGTCTGATTTGAGTTTGATTGTTACCAATATCTTTTTGATTTCAATACTTCTTTGAAATTCGCTTACCACAATAACCCTATCGCTGGATAACTTTGGGCCCCTTATAGTTTTTATTCTAGGCATGCTATTATCAAAACGATATTATAGTTCTAGAAAATATACACTCATTTATGATAAACAGTATAAGTTAAAATGTGACTTATTAGTTGTAGTACGTAGATATTTTTGTGAATAATGTATCCGGCTTTTCACTTTCTCACTTTGTTTCTTGTTTCTTTTTTTGATGTCACTAGAGCTTTTGCACATAGTTACTTTTGGACTCTGATAACTGTATTGCAGTTGAACAAGATTTATAGAGAACAATATGCAATAGAAATCAATCTACATCTTGAACCATTGAGCAACAAACCATCGAAGTATTTTCTATCTAAGGAAGAGGAAATTGCAAAAAACCAAAAAAAAGGGAAAAAGAGTATCGTTCAAAGAAAGTAGGGTAGAGAATCCTGATAGACTCACCAGTAAATGAGATAGATATCTAGTTAATAAATTATTACTTTAATTCAGACACATCTCAGACAAATAAGATATGTTAGAGTAGTAAAACCAGACATAATCCCGGATAAACCAACTAATAGAAACCTCATGAGAGAGCTAGATTATAAACTTGATTCATTTAACTGGAGACCGACAATATTGAAGTATATGATAGTTCAAATATCTAGGATAGCAAGCAGTGAGTGAGATGATGACCGTTAGCTGCAATTAGATCAAGTGTCTTCTAATGGGACATCTAAAAGAAAAAATAATAGAAATGAAAAAGCAGACGAAATACAAGTCTGATTGTGAGCAGAATTTTGAGTCAATGTTCTAATTGAGATATAAAATCCATAAAACTTCTGCTTCAATTAAATAATTACAGTATAAAATTGTCTAATGACAATTGCAAATTGTACTACAGTTTCTGTACCATGTAAACGATTCACGCCAACTAATAGCGCATCTACCTCGGCAACTAAGATCATTAAATTTCGTTACACTTCATTTTCACCAATAATAAGTGTTTTGTTTCCAGCTAGTTTTACTTAAGGTATATGGTCATTTTATGAAAACACAGGCTTCTGAGTGGAAAAAAAAGGAAGGAATATATGTAAAACTACAGTATTTGGTGTATTCTTTTTTCGTTGGCTGCAAAAAAGTCTTCCATAGGCAACTCGACTTCCACAAACAGTTAGAATGACATATATAATCAACTGTTATATGATCCTTTGAAGACTAATGTATTTGCATGTCTCTTTTCCTCTTCGCCCCGCTAGTGGTATCAAAATTGTGTTACTGTTGTCTTTTTGCGTTCCTTGCCATTATTTCTTACTTCGCCTTGCCATACCTGCTTAACCGAGAACCTTGTTCCACAGATGTTACAAGAAAACCTCATTTTCATAGTAAGCGGTCGACAACCAGACTCTTGAATTCTGGGATTTGGGTTGTATTTAAGATTTTGATAATTTATGTTTCACCATTTAGACATTAGCATATATGAATGCCAAGCCCAGATGTGGGTAGTGACTTAATTATACGGGGCTTGAATGACTAGGGAGTTTTTTTGTATCTGCAAATCTCACTTCCTTTATCACTATGTTGCTAGTGAAGTTTAAAATATTTTGGAAAGCACTGACGCCATTGATAAAGCTTTGTAGTAATATGGCGTATTTCAATAGTCCAACCAAGGTACGGAGGTAATTGGAGACAAGTCAAATGGTGTTTGAAATATGCAAGCCTTAGTCAAGTAAACTAATACAAGGCCAATCAACAGCTTTAAAAGCTAATTATTCTGTTGCCATGAACATTTAAGCTCTATATGTTTGTCTTCAATTCCATTAAGTCTGGTGATACTTGTGTCAGGAAGTAAGGAAATGAAAAAAAAGGGGTGGCAAATATGGATACAATAACAACAAAAACCTAAATAAATATCTAAATAATGATCTTCATTTTCATTATATTTAAATTTAATGCATAAGATTTGATTCTTGTTTTACTTCTATCACTACCATAATTACATCTAGCTTTCCGTTTCCACTTTCTGTTTACTGCGTCTACTTTGCTGCTAAATACACAAAACCTGCTCAATACACAAAACCTACCACATTTTAAGAACCATTACCTAATTAGTTTTAATTTCATGTAAAGCAAAACACGATGATTTCTTTTTGATATTTGCAGTTTCTCGAATATATGCAATGCTGAACGATTTCTATATTCTTTTTTGTATTCAAAAAAGAAAGAAGATTTTGAGTTCCAAAATTAAAAGCCAAAATTTAAAAGAAAAAAACACTAGGTACATATTGTTGTTTTATTTTATATGTAATAAAGGTATCGAAATATAATAATGCACTATTTGTACGTATTGTCTACACGTGTATTCATTATCATCTAAGTTTGTTGTCCCAGTGTCATCGATTCTATTCCTAAATATCTATTTGTACGAATTTTCAACCATTTGACACTAATTGATGACTACAGGACAAAACCTTCAAATAGATTGCTAGAAATTTGTTAGAAAGCCTGTTGTATGGACTATATTCTATATTTTACATTTACTTGGAATTTGCTACAATAAATTCTTCTGCTTCAGCAAAAAACTCACATCCTATTCGTAGAGGTTAAAGCAGTATCAAAGCAACTTCATGAAGTATCAAACTTTGTTTTAACCATTACCTAATCTTCTTAACACTAACCTTCATTAACGAGAATATTTTCCTATAATGGTTTAGTTAAGTTAGTTAACGCTACCAATTGTCAAATTTTAATTATATGTGACATTCACATTTTGCACACTTCAATGAGTTAGAAATGAAAAATCAAATAGAAAAGACCAAAAAAAAAAACTTGAAACTATCTTCTTCTGTACACGGGTTGAACTACCTGGTGGCTTTGAAGATAATTTTGTCGAACAACTATTAAAAAAAAATTTAATTGACTTAATTCATCTCGTTTCACTCTCCTTCATTCACTCAAAGTGCGATATTGTGGGAAAAGTATTGATGAAATGAATGCTTTCACCTCGCAAAACAATACTTATTCATCTGGGGTTTCACCATTCAGAGATCTACAGAATTCTGCTCGTCATCGAGTAAGACAGACAACAAACATTCATAATAATATAGAAGATCAAGCAAGTTCTGATGATCTTGAAGAAATCATTACTAAGACTTCAAATTTAAATATCAATAATGATTCCAACGATTCCTTGTACCCTGTTTTTGTCAAATTCATTAACCCTTTGATTTTGACAGCGATTTCTGCATTTATACGTCTTTATAGAATTGAATCTGCCAATAGAGTCATATGGGACGAAGCTCACTTTGGAAAATTTGGTTCTTATTATTTGAAACATGAATTCTATTTTGATGTACATCCACCGTTGGGCAAATTATTGGTTGGACTTTCAGGTTACTTAGCTGGATACGACGGGAGTTTCGAGTTTGAAAGCGGGGTTCAGTACCCTGATAATATGAATTATGAATTTATGAGAATTTTCAATTGCATTTTTGGAATCCTTGTTACACCGTTAGCTTATAGGACTTCTGTATTATTGGGTTTCAATCAATTAACTTGTTGGCTTATAAGTTTAATGGTTGTATTTGAGCAATTGTCATTGACTTTATCGAAATTTATACTACTAGATTCAATGTTATTGTTTTTCACTGTGTTTTCATATTTTTGTTTAATCAATTTACATATTTTAAGGGTGAAAAACCAATTGTTGTCCAAGCAAGGAATAAAATGGCTCATTGTTACTGGATTTGCTATTGGTTGTGTATGTTCAGTTAAATGGGTTGGTTTATTTGTTACTGTATTAGTTGGATTTTACATCATTTATGATTTAGTTATTAAATTCTATCAAACAATTTCGACTACTCAATTGTCTTGGAAAACGTATATTATGCACTGGATAGTCAGAATACTTACATTAATTATACTTCCTTTTGCAATCTACATGTTGACTTTCAAGGCTCATTTCATGATTTTAAATCATACTGGCCCTGGTGATGGTTCGATCTCTACTTTATTGCAAGCTTCGTTGATTGGTAATGACTTGCAATCAGGTCCAAGATCAGTCGCCTTTGGATCATTGGTAACTATACGATCTCAAGGATTATCTCCAAATTTATTGCATTCACATCCTCATAATTATCCTGAAGGTTCGCAACAACAACAAATAACAACTTATGGTTTCAAGGACGGAAATAATGAATTCTTGATAGAGTTTGATGTCGAAGCTGGCTTGAAAGATCGCTACGCTACACTAGAATCTTCTGAAAACAATGAAACCACAATGGATCTCTATCACACTGTGGTAAAGAATGGTGACATTATTAGATTAAATCATAAACTTTCCGGTTGTTATTTACGTGCTAATTCAATTGGCGCCCCTATTACTAAAAGTAATTATGAAGTCTCATGCTTTGGTGAAGTTGAATCAAATGATTTGGTTGATGAATGGATAATTGAAATTCAATCGCAAGAAGAATCGCCCTCCAAATTTTTCCAAAATGAAAATACAGAACAGATACATCCTATTTCAACCAATTTCAGATTGAGGCATAAACAATTAGGTTGCTATTTGGCAACTACAGGTAGGTCATTGCCTTCCTGGGGTTATCAACAAGGTGAAGTAGTATGTAAATATCTGATTTTTGGTAAAGATAAGAATACTTGGTGGAATATAGAAAAACACGTGAATGACAAGTTTGAAAATCCAGAACAAGAATATGCTCCACCAAGACCTAAATTTTGGAAAGAATTCATTCTATTAAATTATGGGATGATGGCTTCTAATAATGCACTTATACCAGATCCAGATAAATTTGATAAACTTAGTTCGGAATGGTGGGAATGGCCAATTTTACATAGTGGATTAAGAATGTGTGGTTGGGGAGCTGATGACTTGAAATATTTCCTTATTGGTAATCCAGTAGTTACTTGGCTTTCTTCAATATCATTAGTCTTGTTTGTCTTGTACTTGTTGGTCATTGGATTTCGCTATCAGAGGCAAATAGTTAGATTCGGAGTGTTTGATAATTCTTGGAATTTACTTCTAAGTCAAGGAGTACTACCATTTGTCGGGTGGCTTTTACATTATTTTCCATTTATAATAATGGGTAGAGTTAAATATTTGCATCATTATATTCCCGCATTATATTTTGCGATTTTAACTTGTGGTTTCATGATTAATAGAATGTTTTGCAATCCCAGAGTTCCAAAAATCATTTCATATTTTATATATTTTACATTGTACATAGCAATCGTGGGAGCATTTTGGTATTTGAAAGATCTTGCATTCGGGATGCAAGGATCCTCTAAAGAGTATTCACACTTGAAACTTTTACCATCATGGATGATTTAGAATAAAACAAGATTATTTTCTTATTAAAAAACATTACGTATATTATGTGTATTTAGATCATCAGTATCTCGCGACATATATAGAAATAACAAACTAAATATTTGTGAGGAAAAACGCGATAGTTGCGTCAGGTTCACATACCATCGTATTTGAACAGAAAAAACAAAAAACAAGGAACAAAATGTAAAACTAGAATTAAAAATATTTAAACATCCTCTTTATGTTCTATTGCTGGCTTAATGTCCGGAGTCGAAAGATTATTCAAAGTTGTTCCAGCATCATCACCGAATGCAATAGCGACTTCTTCTAATGTATATCCAGAAGTTTCGACGTAAAAGGAATAAACTATGAATACTTCAAGTGCGAGAATGCAACAGTAAACAATATAATATTTCCATTCAATAGCATCCATTGCAACTGGATTTACAAATCCATTGTAAATAAGAAATAGATTGTTCAAAGCATTGAAAATATTAAGCCCCTTAGCTCTATGAGAATATGGCATAATTTCGGTAACATACAAGAACGGCAAGCCATTAGCCCCAATATTGTAACATAAATAGAAAATAAAAATAAAAGCTAACACACCATTAGCCAAAGAGTGATCTGTAAACCCACTAATAGCAAATCTAGCTGAAAGGATAGTCCATAAAACATAACATGTTAACATGCCAGCAAGACACAGTAAAAACAATGTTCTTCTTTTGAAATATCTTACAACTGAAGCAGTAGCCCAAGCTATAACCAAGTTATAAATCATCAAGCAACCGTTGATTTGCAACTGTTTCTTATCTTCCGTAATACCAATGGTATTCAAAACTTTGTTCAAATAATATGAAACTAAACCATTACCAGACAATTGCATGAAGAAAGCTGTAAACGCAACCAAGAAAAATCTCTTTCTGTAAGTTGGAACAGTAAAAAAATCAGCATACTTTGAACGTGCACAAATCTTTTCTAGTTCTAAAGCAGCTTTGATTTCTTGAACTTCAAATTCAACAAGCGCTGTAGCTTTTTCAGAATAATCATCACCTGTATGATATTTTCTCAAAATCGCCGTTGCTTTATCAATTTTACCCTTGGAAATCAAATATCTTGGGGATTCAGGAACAAAGAAAAATAATGAAACTTGTATGAGCGGAATAACACCTTGCAAATATGATGGAATTCTCCAAGCATCGTCATTACCAAGAAAATGTGTTCCGTAAGTGACCCAAGCGGCTATGGCAGCACCAAAATACCAAAACGTGTTATATAATGAAGTACAAGTGTCTCTGTATTTTGGATATGCGAGTTCTGAAATTAAGGAAGGTGATGCGACAACGGCGATCCCAGATCCCACACCAAGTATAATCCTAGATACAAGGAAAAAAGCATAATTGGTAGATACACCTTGTAAAATTGATCCTAATACAGTTAGAGACAGCCCGAAAATAATGGTTGGCTTTCTACCAAACTTATCGGAAAGCCACGCAGCAACAAGAATACATATAAAACCACCAAAAACAGTACCATTAGACAAGGCTCCCAAGATTGCACCTTTTGGATTACCCATTTTATTCCTCCAACTCTCGATGATTTGTAGACCATTGAGCATACTACCATCATACCCATTACATGTTGAGCTTAAAGTATTTAACCAAATGAAAAAATGAAGTACATTCAAAAACCTATATTTATAAAATGGCTTGTCTAAATAATAATAATCCTCGATATTTTTCTCATTCAAAATAGCCTCTTGTTGTCGATGATATTCGTCATTATCTACATTAGATGAGGCGATTGAAGAATGATGATTAACCTTGGACTTTTCGTCGACATCTGACATTTTAATCCTCTACCTTTGATTTGTTGTATGATAGTTGATGATGAATGAACAAGTCACAGCGTATTGATCAGTATTTATATATCGTGAACTTTAAGAACACTCTAACCATAACCATATGGAAATGCTTTTCACTCGTCTGATAAACAGAAGCAACAAATAAGGCATTAGGCATATTCTTATGGAAGGCAGAAACTAGAGGGTGGGGTATATAAGAAGGAATAATGTCGAATAAAAAACTGTGCAGCATGTTAAATTTAGCTCGTATTTTTTTTGATATTATTGCCATACTTTGAAATAACATTTGTGATCAGCTTATGGTTTTATTTTAAAGATTCAAATACAAATACAATTCAGCGTATCATTGTGTAAAATGTTACTAATTATTCTCTCTTGGCACATATTCCTATCAGGGGGGGTGTTCCCAAACAGTGGTTCCACAAGTTATGTTAACTAATTTGTGCATTTGCATAAAGCTATCGAAGCTCATTATACTGTAAATACTGACAGTGCCTTCCCCACAAAAGTGCATTCGCTTAAACAAAAGCAATGTAGTTTTTTCGGCAACGCTTCCCAGCAAAGCTTCGTTTGCCAACTTTTCGGGATTTATTGATGAACAGGATAATTAGTTCAATTTGCGAGAAAACAAAAAAAGGAAGCAAAAGTTCGGAAAAACTAGTAGGAAAAATTATAAAATAGCATATTACAGTTAAGGTATTTTTTTACTGTTTCTCTTAATAACTTGATAGTTAGAAGTTCTTGAAAGCAAGAGGTGATAGTTGCCATACTTGCACTCTTATTGACAGGAGATCCTGAGGTCTCGCTTTCCCACTAAATACCACAGAAAGGAAACTAATTCTAAGTAGTCACACAAGAATCTATTGAAATCTAGGGCTCATAGTATGAAAACTCAAGGCGGAGGTTAACATTTATTTTTTTTTGGGGCGTTCCGTTATATTTTCTCATTTTGGAAGTCAAGCCGGAGATTATTCCTTACCTTTTTCTTTTTCTTATTCTTCTTCTATTAGTTTTGGTTTTGCAGCCATTGAAAGACTACAAGGTAATACCGGAAAAAGATGAAGTTCAACCAACTGATTTATCCAGAGGGCTGTAGAGCCCCTCCTTTCATCACTAGATTATCCTTGCTACTAGCTTTTAAAATTGAAATAGTAGATTAGTCAATCGTACAATCATTTTACAATCATGAAATTTTGTCAATTATGCTTCTAAAGCTTCAACTCTTATCACCAGAAAAACCAATCAGCTCCTCAACAATTTCTTGTTTGGTTTCAAAATTTAAGGAATTACATTAAATATTTTTTCTAATTGCAAATTTAAGGGCGAATGTAAAGTTCTTCTGAAAATTACGAAGTTTACTTTTGCGTTCGATAATAGAAAGATTCTGCTGGAATTTGCAACTAGAAAATGATTGAATTGCGGAAAGTTAGAATAGCACTGCAGAATGCAGCTTAATACATCTTTTTTAAAAGAGAATTGTACTTAGGTCTCGTCTAGTTAAAGCTTTGAAGGATCATGGCTTGGTGGTTTCTATCAAAGGGAAATGATTATGATACGACAATTGCAAGCAAGAAGTGAAAGAAAAATGAGATACAGATATTCAATTTAAATTAGACTAGTAGATTGAACACTATAATAAATCTGAAAATTATTAACAGACCTATGGAAAAGTCGAAGATTCGATTGAATAAACGTGACTGAATGGAAGATTAAAGTCTGCTCAATTATTGAATTCAAATCCATATTATCTAATGCTATACACAACAAGAACAAATTATTACAATCATCAGCTTGCTAAACCACTTAAGAAAGTAGGACCAGTATTATACAGAATCTTTTCTTCTAGAATGAGCGTCTTTCCGAGACTACAACCTTATAGAAGCGTCTGTTCTATTTACATTAATAAAAAAGATAAGAAAAGTCATTTTGAAATTCTCTTAGTTGCAAAACTGTTCCACTTCAAACTTCGTTTTGAAGAATGGTTTTACCATACTTGGCTGATAAATTAACGTATACGGCTATTTAAATGAAAAAACTACCAACGATTGTTTTCGTTATATCTACCACCATTATAACCCCCTTGATTAGCACCGTATCCTCCTTGATTTCCACCATATCCTGGGCTTCCCCCATAACCACCTTGATCTCCATCATAACGTCCAGGGCGTCCACCACCGTATCCCCCACTAATATTATTATTATTACTATTATTATTATTATTATTATTATTACTACTGTGACCATTAGCTCCACTTAATACACTACCAATTAAACCTCCAATACCTTCACTGCCACTTTGATGCTGATTATAACCACCTCCGCCATAATTAGTATTGCCATAATTATTGTTATAACTATCATCTTTACCACCACTCAAAAAACTACTGACTAATCCCCCAACGCCACCACTATTGCCGCCATTATTACCTGCATATCCAGCTCCAGAATTACCTCCTTGGTTGTTATGTTGTGGCTTGTTGCCACCGCTGAATAAACTACTAACTAACGCCCCAACGCCGCTACTGTTACCATAACCATGTTGAGTATTAGAATTATTATGATTCCCACTCTGTGATGATAGCAAACTTCCGATTAATGCAGCAGCACCCGCACCACCAGCACCACCACTGTTTCCATGATGATTGCTTCCACTTGCATGTGATATGGCTTGATTGAGAACAAATGAACCAATGCCTCTATCAGTTTGTTCATTATCATTTGGTTCATCTTGTTGTTGATCTCTTTCGTGGTTCTGTTGTGGAAAGACTTGCGTTGAGTGATTTGGATCCTGTGGAGGACGGTCAAAAAAATCTTTTGCAGATCCAGTATTAGACTGTTCACCACTTGATGGTTTGGCTTCCTCCCTAGGTTCTTCCCATTGTGACTGACCCGTATATTTATTGATGAAAAAGAACCTTTGATATTCTTCGTCCCATTGAGCACTCCATCCTTCTGGTAACTGAGGCGGTTGGAAACTATTAGACATATTCAGTTGATGATATTGATCGCTTAGAGAGTAATTGGAAACGAAAGAAAAAGGAGTGGATTGAGGACGTATCAGTGAAAAAAAAAAAACTCGATTAGTATAAAGCAGGAGTTCTGATCAATATATTTTATCGTTTCAGCTCGATTCGGCTTGGCAAAAAATGATGTAGTTAGAGCTGAAATGAAATTTCACCGTTTAATAAGTTCATCGGAAAGTCAACAGCAGATTAAGATTATTAGCTATAGGCTAGATTATGATCACAAATGTTCTCTAAGATTCTCAATTTCTGCTTCAACCCTATGTCCCCGTAGATAAAAATTTGGAAGATGACGACTGAATACAACAAAAGAAAACCCTTGTAGTATATGGCCTAAACCTTGGGTGTTTCAAACGATCGTGTGAAGTTGGCAACGCGTCATCTACGACTGCCAATAGATACTTACATGTGTAATGAATTGTATATACAGCTACATAGTTATGAGATGCAGAATATTCTTGAGCTTTTCTGCGTGTTGTTTACAGATCGAAGTTTTGAAGTTTATACTCAATTCCAACGGCACTTGAGATTTCTTCTTGCAAAAGCTCCGTCAAGGAGCCGCCATCTCTCAAGGTAATCCATTTCCCACCAATCAAATCGTATCTCTTGGGTCCACTTATTGGAGAACTCAACCATATTTGTTTGTTTGGGGGTTGTTTATTTATCACATAAGTACCATGAGGTGGTAATTTCAATGTCAATACACCATGGCTTAACTCTGAATCTACCTGTTCATACTTTTCATTCAACTCTTCTAATGCACTAGACAAATTTTCTAGGTATTCATTTGATAGTTTGTTATATTCATTGAGGGTTATTTGATCTATTTTATCGTCCGTTTTTTCACCTTGTGTGCTAATTGAATATGATTTAAAAGGTGTTGAAGAAAATGGAACGGATTTTACGAACGGTTGATTGTATTGTCTATAAATACTCCTAGAAATCAAAGGATGAAATGATCGGAATGCAGTCATGGTAATTCTTTTAAACATGCTTTCTGGGTTTCAATCTAATTTGCTAGTCTCTATCTCGATAATTACAATCGTCTTGTGTTGATTTGTCGGCTACAATTTTTAGTGAGTGATTTTTTCCTTTGTTTGTTTGTCTTGTCTCCACTTAAGAACAAATCAGATTGTCATCATCATTCATCTCATCGATCAACATTATTATCACTTTTCTTGAATTAACCCATTCTAGTCAAGAATGTTCTTTATCATCTTACTCATAGCGATCATATTAGTCGCAATGATGTTAATTTTACCATATGCTTCAGGATTAACAAAAATAGAGATAGACACCAAACATCATCATAAACAACAAAAAAAGGCAGCCAAAGAATCAACATCGCCAACACAAGTGCAATATGGGTATGTTCCTCCAGACGAGATAGCACGTGATTCAGAAGAAGAACATCAATCTTTAAAAGCTAGAGCAAGCGCCATAAAGGAAAAATTCGAGGTACATACAGAAGATATGCCACTTAAGATTAGGTTAAATCAGAACGGTGATTCGAACAGCAGTGGGTTAAGAAATAGAAAAAAGGAAAAATTGGATCTTGATACTGATCCTAACAATTATGATTATGACATCGATGAATTAATTGCTGAAGAAAACGAAATTGCAAGACAACAACAACAAAGAGAGTTTTATAAAGATCAGGTCATTGGTAAAGAAAAAGAAGAAATGGTTTAATACGGTACTCCTTCTGAATAAACTGGATAATCTCTTAATTGAGTGACTTAATTTAAGTAGTACATACTTATTTGATGAATAGTTTAATTGATAATTTGTATATATTAATCTGACTAGAGGTTAGTTCGAGTGGGCATTTCGAAGATATCTCTGCATTGTCAAATTGCTTAATTAATTCAAAGCAGAATTTTCCAAACTTGCATTCAACTGGCCTAATTCAGGGCTCCAGTGAGTAGATGACAATATCAAACTTGTATGTTTTGTGTTCGATCTAAAGTGTTTGTTTGTGCTTGATTTGACTGTGTGCTTATTTCGGGTTTGAAGAGAATAGCTGCAAAAAATGGTAGTATGAGAAAAATAATACTCTACTTTCAAAACCTCCATAGTTCTGTGTCAAAACCACATTAATCATTTCCCCCACTACATAGCTATCCTAGAATCTATTTGCTAGAGCTACTCGCCATGCTTACGGATGTAAGTGGGCAAAGTATTTGGCTACCTTTGTTATTTTTCATAAAAAGGGCTCCACTAATAACAACCTTACTAATCATATCAACAATCTTGATGATACTAATAGTAGCAGACTATTCAACTACACCTAAAGAAATGCGGGGTATTTTTTCAATTCCAGGTGAATTACCAATTGTGGGCCACATCCATCTTATAATCAATAATCCAGCCTTGGTTTATTCAAACTGGTGTAGCTATTATAATGAAACGATATTTCAAATAAGAATAGGGAACAAGCGAGTCGTCATTGTCAATTCATATGACGACGTTGTTGGAATATGGATGAACCATTCTTGCCAGAACAATTCACGTCCGTTGAGTTACACATTCCATGGATTAGTCAGTGCCATTCAAGGTTTTACTGTTGGTTCCACGCCTGCTAGTACAACTTTCAAGAAGAAGAAAAAAGCCATTTCACAACATTTGAATAGAAAAGCAGTGGAAAAGCTACAGGAAGCACTAGATGAAGAGATTACATATATGGTTACAGAAATAATGAGAAGAATGAATGGCGAAGATGTTGATTTAATGCATTTTTTCCAGTTTTTTACGTTGAGAAATAGTATATTTATGAGTTATGGTATACATCTAGATTGTTATGGTAAAGATCAGACGCTATGTCAAGAGATTATAAGTGTTGAAAATAAAATAATCAGATTGAGGTCGCCAATTTCAAATTTACAAGATTCAATTCCATTACTACGATTATTTCCATTTTTAACAAATGCCAAATTTGCCCAAATATGCGGACAGAGGAGAAACAGTTACATGGAAGACTTACTCGAAACCTTAAATATTGGAATCGAACAAGGCGACAAAGACTCGATAAATAGTATAATTGGCAAATTAATCCTAAATAAAGATGAAAACTCTTTAACTGATCAAGAAATACAAAGCATTTGTCTAACATTAGTCAGTGCTGGATTGGATAATACACCATTAAACTTGAATTACTTGGTGGGCATTTTGTCGCAACCAAATATGGGCCACATGTTTCAAATGAGGGCATTACATGATATCCTCAATTATTCAAATGGTAATTTGGTCCTTGCGTGGGAACAACTGAACCAAGACACAATGCCATGCCAGTTCGTTCAAGCATTGATACTAGAGACCCTAAGACATTTCACGGTGCTACCATTGAGTTTGCCACGATTGACTACAAAACCAATATACTACAATGATGTTGTGATTCCCGCGGGAACGCATTTGTTCATGAATGCATACGCTGCAAATCACGATTCGAACATATTTCAAAACCCTTTCCAGTTTATGCCCGAAAGATGGTTGGATCCTCAGACTGGTAAAATCAAAAACCAATCTCATGTTCATCAACATTTCGCATTTGGCGCCGGTTCAAGAATGTGTTCTGGTTACAATTTAGTAATGAAACAAATGTACATGATGACAATTAAACTCCTTTTGGTTTTTGAAATAAGTACTCCAAATGAAAACTTAATGGGCTTGGATCCTTTTGAGAATAATCTGAATCTGCAAGGCACTTCTTTTGAACCTAAATTACATAACGTAAGAATACTGCTTAGAAATCTACCAAATCACGAATCACTCCTCAAAAGAATCTTAAATAATTGAAATTAATACTGCTATCTATATATCCTTTTAACAATAAATATAATCTTTAAATTAATTCTTTATGCGGTATTATAAAGAGCGTAGGATCTATGTATCCCGTCTTCCTAACAACAACGGATTTCGTATTTCTAATCAAAGGTAAATCGTATTTTAATACACCTGTAATTATCAAATCAAATGGATTTTCACTAATAATCTCCCATTTCTTGGAATTATCTTGATCAGTTTCATTAGTAGGTGGAGTTCGACCCAAATCCTCAATAGTAACATTTTTGCCAGGATTCAACAATTTTATTTCTCCTTTCTGTATAGTTGGCTCTCTAGAGAAAAAGCCACCTTTAAAGTTCATTGTAGACTCAAGATTTAAAATTGTACCCAATTTAACTGTTTCAACCTTAGATGATGTCACACTAATGTTAACTTCGTCGTTTGTCATATTCTCTTCAGGCAAGTATCCACTTCGAGCAAATAAATCCAATTCAACTTCACTTATATCAACAGAAAACCAGCCTGGATTAAAAGCTTCAACAACGATATTAAAAACCAACTCATCTTTACTCACAATTGGGTTTTCTATTGATGTAATACCAACATCAGTTAAATCCTTGGTAGTGGCCAATACAAATCCCAAAATAAATCCAATGGTAAGTATAACCAAGATACAAAGAAATGTATAAATAAACGATTTAATACAACTTAATCTTCTTTCAGTCTTTCTGGGCAAAAAGAAATGTTCACTACCAATTCTATTTGGATGATGATTGCCATTATTACCAGCATTAAAATTGCGAGAAAATTTTCTATTCATTGGCAAATCGGGCAAATCAAAGTTAGGATCATGATGTTGAGATTCTTGATCAAAATCATCAAAGTCATAATAGTAGTTATGATCTTGATATGGAAATGGAAATACTCTTGGATTTTCTTTATTAGCTGACCCAAGATCAGAATTATCTAGAGCTTGACCAGTTGACAAGTATCTTTTGTTTTGAAGTTTCACCCCGGGAAAGCTTAAATTCAATGATCTGTAATGAGGTATCCTTTGATTTTGATTTAGTAAAGCGGTTGACTCGTTTGGATGAGGAAATCTTGCATTATTATCATAATATATCAATTCGTCATCAAAGTCTTCAATATCAATATCGTCAGGTATGGTGCTATATCTTCTTGGTTGAGAGCCCTTTTTATCAAAAAGTTTTGAAGTGGTAGATCTTAACTTTGACGAGGTTGTTGATGATTTGTAGTTTTTTCTTGAAGTATTTTTACTTGATATTGAAGGTGCTGCTGATGACGGGGGTGGATTTAAATTTTGTTGTTGTTGTTGGTGAGAAGAAGATGCAACAAGTGTAGTATTGTTAGTTTTCTCAACTTCTCCTTCGTCTGTTGATTCATCGTCAATCAGATCATCCTCGATTTCATTGTATGAAAATGTGTCATCATTATATCCTTCATTTATTGAATGAGCAAAACTAATATTTCGTTGATGTTGTTCATTGTTGTTATCAAATGGGCCAGTTATAACTGATTGAGTTGATATTCTTTCCTGATTTGGAGCATGTAAAGAAATACGAGCATCGGTATCATTCATGGAATTAGTTGAAAGCGCTCTATGTTGATTTGGTCTTTTGATAATCGAATCCAAATAGTTTGTACTATTCATGGAGTTAGCAATTGAAGGAGCCTTATTTGAAGTTAATTTATATGGTTTTGAGTCATTTTGATATTCAGTATCTAGTATAGAGGGAGTGCGATGGGTAGCTGGGCCAACAATCACACTTCCATTTACACTAGAATTATCTATATTATTAGTTGGATTAGTATTATTAGCGTTTTCATAATCATCATTATTATTTTCATACACAAATGTTTCATCGCTGTCACTACTTTCAACATCATCAACAGCACTTGCTAATTTTGCGGCAAAAAAATCAGTCCTTGTAGAATTTTGTTTTGCTATTTTCTTTTGCTTTGATTGCTTCCCCAGAGAATCTGTCTCATTTAGGTTTGAGATTGATGGTGCATTAAGATTGGAATTATTCGGATGTAACATAAAACTGGACAGAGCTGGTGGTGGTGCTGCTACATGTTGAGATTGTTGCAGTTGTTGCAGTTCTTGTTGCGGCTGTGATTGCTGAGATTGTTGTTGTTCTTGTTGATGATGTTGTTGTTGTTGTGATGATGGCGGTGGTAATTGTGGTTGAGGTAGTTGTTGTAGTTGCAGCACTTGTTGTTGTTGCTGTTGCTGCTGCTGCAGGTGCTGCTGGGACGATGACGAGGGAAGTAATTCTGGGGCCGAAGTCGTGATGTTTTCCTTATTATTCTTAGGCACTGTGCCAGGAGTAGATACTACACTATTACTTATCATCATACTTGAGCTAGATTGATCAAAATCCACTGAATTTGAATTGGATGATAAGCTTGGGAAAACCGCTGACTGTGGAGAAGTATTAATAATATTCGAAATAAAAGTTGGATTCTTTGGATGTGATTCTCTTGTGTGTATTATCTTTTGTTTTGCCTTTAGCGATTTATTGATATTAGATATGGTATTTTTATTTAAAATTTGTGGAGTTTGAGATGCGGACGACGGCATTGATGGTGGTAAATGTATTGGTGGGGTTGAGATTGTACTTGGATTTGGAAGAGCACTATGCATATGCTGATTAATTGGACTAATGCTCGAATTGGTAGGTGCGTTAATTGGATTATTTACAGTTGTGGTACTATTATTGATGCCATTATTGTTATTAGTATGATTAATATTAATTATGTGGGTATTTTTATGAGGCTGATTGGAAGACAGTGACGTTTTGTCATTAGCTTTAGACTCGATAGTCGATAATAATACTGACGCTATTGGTTCTTCGGACTTAGAAGCTGCACCTGTTTTTTTCCTATTATTATTATTGTTGTTGTCAGTTGATACGGACAAGCTCTTGATATTCCTTGATGAAACTCGTTTGTTGTTCTCCTTCAGTAGTTGGTCTTCTTGGTGAGACATATTAGCAGCTTGTTGAGCAGCAGCTGCTGCTGCATTGATGTCTGTGTAATTAGGTTCGTTGTCTGACATGACCTATATCATTTATATTATCATATGTCGACGTGTCTATGCTCATAAGATATGTGTAATATTCGATAGGCTGTCTAGTGTTGCTATTCCTATAAGCCCTTTTTTTTTTGTTGCTTCTTCGTATATTTGAGACAAGTGAATGATCACTATAGATTAAATCGGTGACAGGTATTTTATATATATTAGCCAATAGACGCAGTTGATTGATCGATTAGTTGATTGATTGATTGAATCGATGCAAGTATTGGTTGGAGAACAGATTTTGGTTGTAAGAAATATATTGAGTATCATAAGTCTATGTATGTATGTATGTATTTTTCCCGTAATACGTATGTACTGCATGTATGCATCTTTACTACGACACGACATTTTTTTAGCTAATAACAAATAACAATATCAGAATCACGAGAAATGTCGCATAACCTTATAACCAAACTAATTCCTAAATCCAACAGTTTTAAGTTACACGATTTTATTATCTCCCAATTTTAGTTTGGGTTAGGGTACAAATTTACATGACAACCAGCCTCTAATTAATTAATTCTAGGAATTACACTAACGCTATCGCTGTTGGGGAAAAAAAACGCTCTTCATCTAATTACGAGGAAAGCATACAGGTTTCTAGTCCTCTGTCGCTTATTTAAGTTTATTGGGCCGGTTAGGTTGTATGTTTTCTTTTATTATAAAGTCTCTCTAATTGTAAATACATATGTGCTATTTACAATTCAAGAAGGGTTGAAAGGTATGATACCGAACCCTCCACCCCATTGATCGTATACACTCTGTTTTTGTTGTTGCTGATGCAGTGATAATTGTTGCTGTGGTTGTAACTCGGGAAATGTCGATCCTTCTCTTGTATATACATTATAGAATAATCCATAAGAATTCAAAGTTTCCTGATCAACGCCAACTTCAGCCACTTCTCTGGCCAACACCTTATCTTCTTCGTCTAGTTCCTCTTCTCCTATCACATCTGTTGCCCCGGCTTGGCACTCTTCTTTTGTCATTGGCTGTGGTGTACTTTCCTTCCTTGTACTACTATAATAATGTAGCGGATGATGTTGAGACACCGGTTTTTGAGAAAAATGATTGTCTTTATTGTTACTACCATTGCTACTGCTGTTGCTGTTGCTGTTGCTGTTGCTTTCACTACTGTTGCTACTATTGTTGTTACTGCTGTGAGTTTTATGACTATTGCCTGAAGGCTGTTGTTGGTAACTTGATACGTCAGTTAAATTTCTCATTTTCTCCCAGAAATCTAATCCTTCTTCATCTTCGCTGGGTATTTCGTTATTGTTATTGTTACTGTAGTAACCTTTAGTATCCGTTCTTCTTATCTTGATCTTTTTGTGACCATTTTCTTCTGCTGCCGTTACCAATTCAACAGCTTGTGTTAAAGGAGTTAATGGATTTGAATTCGGCGTGGTTTCGCGTTTGTTATTATACTCTTCAGTATTTAATAGCTTCATTAGATCTGACTCTCTACCACCATCTAAATCATTAGGTACCGAGGTATTTAGAACATTGGAATTATTATCACCTCGATGATGGCTGTGGGACGTTTCTGAATGATGATGGTGGTGATGGTGATGATGATGGTGATGTTGTGTTGAGGCTCCTATATTTTCTTTTGAGCTATTGCTTGGTGAAGCTTGGGATGAATTTAATTTTGGAACTTGCGTTAAAGGTGGCAAATAATTGAAATGCTGGAATCTTGCCATCTGTTCCTCGGGTTCTAAATAATACCTTTCGCTACCACTGGCTGTACTATTTGGTGTACCGCTGCCACCATTTCGATCGTATACTTCGCCACGCTGATTAGACCCGTAATGATGATGTAGATGTTGATGTACTGTAATATTTAAATTATTAGTCTTTGCATATGACACAAGATACTCTGCTACTTCTTGATTTTTAATGAAACCCCCATATTCATCGTTAAATATCTCGTTGTGCAGTAAAGGATGACCAGTGTCTCCACCACTGAAATTGTACTTCCATTCAACTGCAATATTCCTTGGGCGTGCAGTGCTTGATGTTGAAGAGTACTTTTGTATATCTTCTTCGCCGACGCTTTGCTCACTCTTTTTCCTCTTCGTTTTTCTTTTGCCATCAGGGCCCTCTTTTAATCTCGTCAATTCTTCTTGTTGCTTATTCAAAGTTTCCAATATATTGGAAGAATTACCGTTTGTGACACTCTCAACTTCATTCTTGATTAAAGGATCAGCTTTACCTCTAACAACTTCAGTTACTAATTTTCTCCAACGATTACGACATGTAAGGGAGGGTCTACTTTCAAATACACTACAAACAGTTCTCCATTTAGTTCCATGGATTTTAACTTGGCGTATCAATTTTAAATCTTCTTCCTGGGTCCATGGCTTTAACCGATCTTTGGTTTTTGGATCCAACACCTCCATGTATCGCTTTGCACATTGATCATCTGTTCTTCCTTCAATCTCTTGTGCAACTTTTAACCATGACGCTCCAAACTTTTCATATGCTCTGATCAATAGCTCATCTTCTTCAGGAGTCCATTTCCCTTTACGTAAAGTTGGATCCAATGAATTACTCCATCGTTTACGGCAATCTTTTCCTTTTCGTAATCCATCGGGTGAAATGATTTCAGCTATCGAATCCCAATCCATAATATCGAAATCAGTAACTTGGGGATACTTTGACTGAACTGTTGTTGATAACTTGATATCCTCTTCCTTGGTCCATGGTTTTCTTGCACCTTTTCGGAATGTTTGGAACCCTAGTGACTCAGTAATGGCCAAGGGGTCTATTGGTACAACTCTTTTTCTCGTTGCGGAAGAAGACGACGTAGAATCCCAATCACTCATTTGATTTTGTTTAAAGAACCAGGTTTATTCTCTCCTGGTTTATTTATTGCAGTATAAAAAAGAACACACTTGAAATGAAATAAGCGAAGTTCTATAAATAAAACTGTAAAACTGTAAAACTGCCTCTAGTAATCCTTTCTCTTTCTCTCTCTCTCTCTCTCTCTCTTTCTCAATTATTACAATCCCAAGTTTCTTGGATTATTGTCAAAATCAAATCTTTTGAGGATAATGGCCGGGGTAGCGTCGTAAAAAGAAGATGAGTTAGTTTTGTGAGTACGATGTATAAATGAAGCACATCCAGTCTATTTAGAGTCAGAAAAATTTTTTGACTCTCAAACACGAGTTACACAAAAGCACCACCAACCAAAACTATACTTTTACTGCATATAATCTCCGTGGCCTTCATGGCCATAATCCAGCTTCAACAATCCAATCTCACGTTGAATATACAGCAGAACATATATCTCTCCAACGATTAAGATGACAAATGAGATTGCTGTTCAGCTTCTTTTCTTATTTCCTTGTTGTGGATCAATCTTAACAAATTTCTTAAAAGTATAGCTATTGTGACTTTACCTATGGATGGAACATATAATCCCGCTCTTTGTTTAATATCATCGTTGAAATTCTTAGCGCTTGCAAAGTTTATGACCACAGTACCATGACTAACTAGCTCAGTGGGGAACTTATAGTTTTCTGAAGGCACGCCAGTTATTATAACATTACATTGTGGGACAATTTTTTCCAATGTGTGTTCCTTACCGTCTAGTTCAACGACTTTATGCCTTTGTTCCAGTAAATCATCACCTCTTGTGAACTGTTGAATATTATTTATATCAACTGAATAAACCGTAGCACCATCGTTGGCCAATAAAGCAGCCAATGGTCTACCAACGATTTCAGATCGATTAACAATCAATATCTTTTTGCCGTATAACCTATTACCATAATGTAAAATTGTATTGTAAATTCCCAAATACTCCAAAATTTTCACCATTGCTAATGGAGTACAAGGCAATATAGACTTTTGCTGATTATGAGGTGGGTCCAAGAATCTAACATTGTGATACAAGTTATGGTAATATAAAAAATTCAAACCCTCGACGTCTTTTTCAGGGGAAATCAATTGTTGTAAATATTGATCCTGCCTGTCTCCAAACACCGGGAAGTAAACCATTATACCATTTACTGAATCATCTCTATTGGCTTTTATCAAGGACGTTTCCAACTCATTTTTATTGATTTCAATCAATTCGTATTTAAATCCCAAGGATTCACAAGTTTTACCAGTCCAATTAGCATACATTTTAGCAGCAGGATCTTCATTTGCTAAAAATCCAACTAATTTCGGTTGGAAAGATAGTTGCTTGACTGCCTTGATAACTTCTTCTTGAAATGGCTTAGCAATTGTAGAAGCTAATATAGTTCTTCCGGCTGGTTTAGACATAATTAAAGGACTTAAAAACTTTGCGATAAGAAAGATAGAATATGCTTGATTAAAAAACCCAAAGAATGAGGAATGATGATGAGCTTATAAATGTACTGTGTCTAATATGTGGAATTCTTTTTTTTTTGACTTCTTCCAAACAAAATCAGGTAATGAGAATTTCAACAGAGTCTAGGGGTTGCAAACGGATATTAATTAATCACTATCACTAATTACTATTATGTTATAAAAAATATCGGATATCTATATATCACTCTATACTATATATATGACTCCGATTCATCGCTTCACTCAGTTGGATGCAATTAACTGAATCGCGGGGTTCAAATTACTCCTATGTTGATTCTGCCCCAGCATCTTTTTCTGCTGAGACGAACACCGTCCATATTGTTCACTTCCCTGTCGGAACCGTCGAAAGTACCTGGAAACAACGCCATGTGGAAATTAAAGCATTCCTTTTCAGTTAGCAGATAGGGACTCCAGCTCCCAAATAACCCAAGTAACCTTTAGCTTCTATGCATATAAAAATATGAAGAAATACTGTAGATATGTACACATATACATATATAAAACAACAGACATTCAATACCCTTACTATTTTATTGAACTCTTGTATTCACAATTAATTACCTTAGATGAGCGGATGCATTCTTGTATAAGCTTTGCCAAATAAAAGCTTCACTCAACATCAATTCAACATCCTTTTCCGTCCAATTACTGGTTGGGGGATTCTGTAGAAACAACAATATTTCTTGAAAATCCTTTTGTTTCAATTCTTGACTAAACTTTATCAAGAATGCGGCACAAACATATGTATGAAAAACATTGAAACCTAATGGACTTTCACTAAGATATGTATCCCACATTCTAATAATTAATTGCATTGGTAGTTCTCGCATCAATAAACAATTCATCCATCTGAATGAAAATTGTATAAATTCAATACCTTCATTGTCGAAATGATTCAATAACTCAACATCAATTTTAGAAATTAGGTTCTTCAATTCATTGACCTGTCTTATTATCCCCGGCTGTTGATGAATATAATTGTCTGTTATATTTTCCAATAATCGGGATAAACACCAATAGGTATCAGCTTCAATTATTGCAGTCACTCTAGCTGATAACCAGTCGGGATTAAAATTATCTAAGTTATAATTCATTAATTCCGGATCATTCAATAAATTCTGTTCTTGTGTATCTTCCTCCTCTGTACTTGCTAAATATCCAGGTATAAATAAATCTTCATCATTTTCCCGTTGTTTCTTTCTTTGTAACTGCCAAATATAGTTGTTTAAAAAAATTTGATAAAATGGGGTACATAGATCATTAATACCTTGAACATATCCACTCGCTGGATGTCGAACTGCCCAAAGATATAAAATTTTTCTAAGTGAAACCTGTGTTGCTTGATAAGAATATAGCCTCACCGATGGATTTGTTCTTTTCACATCTATTCTGATCTGGTGATACAATTGCTTATCTCGATTCACACTAGATAATGAAGTGGTGGAATTATTATCTGGATTATTATCTTCATGAAATTCTATTGTTACACTGCCTAATCCTTCCAAATATTCTTGACGTTTTCGTTTCAAAGTAGAGCTCTGTCGAGATTTATTTGTAGGTAAATATCCCAAAAGCAATAACCACGATAATGCCCTTAGCTCATTAGGGATCCCATTCCATGATAGTTTCCTCAATTCTTGCAAGTTTATAATACTATCTGACATCAATATTTTACGAAATTTGGCATACCTACTATTCAATTGATTCAATTTACTAATTTCTGCTTTTGTTTGTAAATCTTCATAATCTAACGACTCCTTGAAACTTTTATCTACGGGCTCATTGGGTACTCTAACTGTTAAATCAGGATATAATGAATCCAACATCGGGCTTGGTGCACAAGGTTGCGAAACCTCATCTAAACCAGCATCCCAATCATCATCCAAATCAGCATATCTTGAAGTTGAACGAGACCTACCATGATGATTGCTTTTTGGAGACGGATGTCGGTTGCCACTGCCACTGGCCACACGTTCACCAACGTGCGAAAATACAGCACCCACAGAAACTGTACGGTTTGAAGGTGGTCTAGATGGTATTATAGAGCCTCCATTAGGAAAGTTGGGGTTGGATCCGTTAGTGCTACTGTAAGCTAGGCTTCCGTATATATTGCTATTTGCTTCTTCGTAGGAATCTCTATGGTTAGATGAAGATGATGATGATCCAGTTAATGATAAATTCTTCAAAAACGACGATAAGTTTTTCCCTTTACCTCCCGATTCTCCAAATATGAATTCGTTCTTGGATCCATTATATACTTGAGCCATCTCCTGCTTCTTCTTCCCCATAATGCAGTTATTTATTAAATGGAAATTGTGTTAAAAAGTAACTTGTTTGCCGTACCTCGACCGTATGGGTCACAGTTTATACGACCGAGCAAGGAGAATCAAGAAATCAGTTTTTGCCAACAAAAACAAAAAAAAAAAAAAAAGTGTCCAAAATTGTGCGAATGTGCGGCTGTATTATCAGCATCTTATACAAATCTATACAAAACCAGCAAAGAGGAAAATTGGTTAATTGATTGATTGATTGGGTAGGCTTGGCTTGGCTTGGCTAGGCTTGGCTGCTTCCTTTTTTTAGTTTATTGAGAAGTAATTTCACCTCTCACAGCCACAGAGCCTTGTTTTAATTCTCTACCCGATACATGTAATACACCGTTTTGAGTGATATTAACAGTAACTTCTAAATTAACATTTGGTTTCAAATCTTTTAAAGATAATTCAGCTAATAAAGTCCCAGCTTCATATATAACTTCCTTTTTGATTTCTGGCTCTTCATCTGAATACTCTTCTTCAGAGTCTTCTTCATCATGTTCTGGCTCAATTACGGTTTCTTTAACGGTTCTTTTACCTTCATATAATTCTATTTTAACAGATGATGATTCGCCATTGGTAACTTTTATAGATTTCTTTATAGGGTAAGCAGTTTCTGCTACCAAAATTGGTTGGAATTTACCTTCGGCATCTTTTATTCCAATTGGAGCTGATAAATGTTGAGTATTCACTACAATTGGCTGTAATGATTCTTTAATTTCCAGCTCATCAAAGGCTTCAACCAAGGACGCCTGTAAAGCTGCACCACGAGCAACCAATTCTGAAGGATTTAATGCTTTAGGATCTAACGAAGGTGCCACTACGGTAGTGGTTTCAGGGAACAAATATGAAATGTTCGACGCTAATTTTGGAGTATGTGCTGCACCACCCACTAATAAAACTTCATCAATATCTAATGGTTCTAAGCCAGATTTAGATATGACTTTTTCAACAAATGCAGTCATTTTCGATAACAGATCTCTTGCAGTCAATTCGTATCTTAATCTATTAATGCTGGTGTGGAAATCAAAACCTTCAGCTAATGACTCAATTGAACAAGTTGAAGTTTGAACATTTGACAAAGTCTTCTTAACAACAATTGATTCGGCCTTCAATTTTGCAACCGATCTAGCATTACTTCTTGGATTGGCCTTATATTTCTTTTCAAATTCTTTAGCAAAATATTCAGATAACGCCGAGTCTAAATTGTCACCGCCTAATCCATATTCATGAGCAGTGGCCAATATAGTTAAAACACCACCTCTAACAGCAATAACTGCCGCATCAGATCTGATACCACCAAAATCAGCAACAACGTAAATCTTATCTTCCGTTAATCTATCTTCTTCAACTGACAAATGAGCCAATAACGCAGATGATGGTTCATTAATTAATTGCAAAACTTTCAATCCAGCATCTTCAGCTATTTTTGCCAATTCTTGTCTTTGATGTTCACTGAAGTCAGTTGGGACAGCCAATACAACATTTTCAACATCTTTACCGATGAAATCTTCGGCAGCTAATTTAAGTTGTCTAAAATGCCTTTTGGCAACTTCATGAACAGTTAAAACTTCAGTTTTGCCGTCATTACTGATTTCATAGCCAATTTCACCATTGATTTCTTTTGGTTTTGCACCATATGAAAACTTATCGTCAATCTCTGAATATTTTTTACCTACCAAATCTCTAAAATTTACAATAGTGTTTTCTGGATTTCTTATCAATCTTGCTTCAGCTTGAGTTCCATGATATTCATCGGATCCAATATATGATAACGCTGATGGAATAGAACGATCCCCATCGGGATTGGCAATAACGTCTACTTTGCCATCTGGAAAAGCAACTGCAATTGATGAGGAAGTGTTGCCAAATGTAATACCAATTACTGACATGATTTGTTTGTTTGATTAAGAGTTCAATGATGAAAATTTTTTAATCTCATTTTCATTCTTTTTTTTTACTGCTCTAGATGATGAGAATTACTTGGTAGTGGTAGTGTCTGCTTCTTTCCTCGTAAAATATATTGGGGGATCAATTCAGATGCACTGATATCACTATTAACAGTATACTAAGTACCTATAGCATTAGGATTATTTAAAAACTTGCTTTCTTTTACTAAAAATTACATAGACTTTGTATTATCCTGCTCTTTATGAGTGTTTAATAATTGTTGGTGTCAATGAAAAAAAAAATGTACATTTGGTAGCTTCTCTAATACTGTAAACAAATAGATTTGTTGCAACGCCTTCATTGTAGGAGTTAAACTACTGGTCTCTATTAGAGTTTGTCAAGGTATAGAATTAAAATTCTACAATGTCTTTGTAGATTACTTTAAGTTGTAAAATATTTTCTGTATTGGCTAATTGAATTAAGAGATGCTTTTCAAGAGTGTCATGACATTTCGAACAGAATTTGTCCAAATTTCAATAAAACCTTTAATTCTGCAACTCTTTCTTTCTCCTCATTGAAGGGACTTGAATTCATTCCAATTGCAAAAAAGTTACCCTTCGATAGCCTGATTCCAATTGTTAATTGAGACTACACAGCATTATAACACGACTATAATCTCAATATTACGCAGAAGAACACTAAGGTACATAATAATCATTACTATCGAATTATTAATTTAGAGAACTAAAAGAATTCAATAAACTTTAGCAAAATATCACCGACTCTTTATGATGGGACTCTTTAACATTTTTTAGAAAATATATCACCAAGAATTCCCAACTGCAAAAGCATTGATAATTTGAAGGAATAATTCCATTTTCTACGTAAAAAATCAGCTCCTAGGTTTCCCGTAAACGAGCTGATTGACAATTCCAGGCAAAATGCACAAGCTGCCTACAATTGGCAAATGAAATATAATTCTGTATTTAGATCGGAAGTTCCAGTTGATTTAGTTCGAGTAGCTGTATCAATGCTATAAGCATTATGGCTTTGGAGGTTTCTACGATAAACCATTTGACTATCTGAGCTTGCTTGGTTCGGTTATCAGCAAAGATACTTTTACAATGCAATACATAAAGTTTTCTTGTGATTTAAACTTGGGCTTTGGGTAATTTGCTTTAAAGCGGTGGAAGTTATATTTAAAACCATCCAGAGAATCATCTAGATTCTCATCTATTTCATCAGCTTTACGTAGGCTTCCAGTAGATCCATTGATTTGCACAAAAGCAGTTTGGGATGTGACTCTTCTTACTATTACGTTAAAACACGTGCTTCACTTTCAGCGGCAATATTTAATTAGCTCCAGATAATTTACTCCTTTCTGGATTTACCCCAGAGTTCTACCTCCTAAACTTAGTACTTTGCATGATACTTTTTTGAATTTTGATGATTGAGTTTTCCAACCAAAATATGAAGATAACACAAGAAACTAATAGCTAGTTGGGAGAATTGCTACCAAGTGTAACAGCAGTGGTTTAGGATCTTCTAGTTGCATCATTCTGTCTAGAAGTGATTAAGCATCTTACTATGCCCAATCTAGTGTCTTTTTTTCACTTAAACAATTCTAACTAAACTCTTCTGATGTCTTGCAAACTCCATACGCTGCCCATAAACAGACAGGGGAGAAATCCCGCAAAAATTCTACTAATATATATATGTAGTTATTAATAAATCAAATATATTCCTTCTACCATTGGCTGATTTGAGTAGGAAGCTTTTATTATTTTATCTGCTTAATTCATTTGGTATTGGATGCAAAATGGAAAACTTGGACTTTTGTATGGATATAGGACCAAGCATAAAAGCAGTAAATAGGAACATGAAACTGCTATGAAGTGATCTTAGTTTTGGATCGAATTTAGAGCCTTGGATCCCAGTATGGACGTAAAACACAGAAGCAGATACAAAATCATACCAATTAGATTTCTGGCAGCACAGCGTAGATATACTTGTAGCTTATTATGATATTAAATGAAGGTAAGAACCCGAAAACTGAACGACGGCTGGATATCATCTTGTATACATAGAAGCTTATTGACAAATAAAATTAAAACACATATCTGGGTTATTATCGTTAATGTCTATTTCTTCCAAAAATACAGTATCCATTAATCATGCAAATAAATATATGATAGTCTGTACAGGCTATCTACGGGAACATGGTCACAAAAGCTCTTAGAAATTGGATCAATAACGTAAATAAAAACTTTTCATAAGCATCTAAGTAACTTGACATCGATAGTGTGAGATTACGATACACTCAAGAAAGGAGACCACCTTGAAATAATAATAGTCGAAATAAATAAAGCAACCAAAGCTGAAGATAAAAGAAAAAAATATCAATAGGACCTTCAAAATTATAAGTCTTTTGTTGAAATTACAACGATTTTGAGGTAAGAAGGGTTGTGTCACAGAATATTCCGAAAAGATTTTAGCTTTAACTTTGACAAAAATCATGACTCTAAATTAGGTAGCGTGCCGTAGAATAATAGCATCCATTCATTATTGAAATACACTTCACAGATACTATATCATTGGAGTTATGAACGCAAATTTATTTGGTAATCAAGCCATAAGGTGTATGGAGGTACGCTGGCCGTCAAAATATTATAAATATATTTGCAGGTATGCGTGATGGTGAGCAGGTTGTATACAAGCCCAGTTTGAGCTACTAAGCATACATATTTGGAGTATTTGGAATTATGCTAGTCGTCAAAAAAGTATAAATAGTTTTGAAATTATCCTGTTTCCCTCTGTATAGAAGGGGCACTTAACAGGAACTCGTATTTTTACCCATTAAGTAATCGAACCTGTCATTTATTCTATTTTTTTTCCCTTTTAATATTATTTGATTTATGTTTTGTGTTTTGTGGTTTTGATCTTTTTTATATCTACATTTAAAGAACAATGTGGGTCCCGCTTATAGTCGGCCCATTTAAAACACCCTTTTCCCGACACCTCATTTGCCAATTAGTAACCCCTGGGTTGTGTTAAAAGCACCAGAAGTCACCTTGTGCCGTGTAAAGTCTCCAACTCATATCCCACCAATTGATATTATGGTATAGCTTGTAGTAAGGGGCACAGTCTTTCGCGAATAAGTGCCCCATTAAATTCTGAGCTTAGTCAGGGTCATTGTGCAAGTGAAAGCCTTTGTCTAGACATGTATTTCTCACCACAAGGTATGTTGCTAGTATCTTCTGGACAGCGGACGCCGTAACCGTATATACCGACTCATTTCGCGTCACCATCATTATTATTATATACCTGAACAGTGTTAACTCTCGTACTTATAGTCACATCGTACTTAACAATAGATTCCTCTCTGTCCTTATTAGCAGCATTGTCCATGCCCATGTATCACCATTTCTCTTACTATATTTCTCAAGATAAAGTAGTCCATCAATATAATACTGACCAAAAGTACCGTGAGTACTATTAGCACTTTCCTGTATATCCAGATTGAGCATCGCTGCGCCTAAGTCCACGTCTCTGTAGCTAGAACTGCGGATATTACTTGGCTGAATACTACCTGTTTACAATCTTCGCTACGGATCTGATGTGTGTTCACCCTATTCGCGCGCTAGAACATGCGCTCAAATGATATGAACATCAGTTTTCCAGAAACCAGAACTGATTCGTGGGGGTTATCATTAATGACCTTCGCAATTTTAAATGGACCGTTGCAAGCTGGAGTTATTTTCTACAATTCACTAAAGAATAATAAGAATCTCTATGAAGCAGCATTAATTCACCGAGGCTATGTTTTTCCCTTTCCGCTCCTTCTTAAATCTTCAGACAGTGGTCAAGAGGTTCCGAGTTATTAACTCAAAGTATTTTAGAGAGTATGATCCCGATAACAATGAGCTTTGCATGCAGAGTGATGTCAGTTTTTTTATTTGTTAATACAGTAATAGTATCATCTATACCAACGTAGTGTATGTTTATAGTAAATCTCTAGAAATGTAGTTTTTAGCAACCTAGGCACATTTCTTTCGATGAGAATGTCCAGCCTTTCAACCGAAATATGAGTTGCAATTGTAACAAAGATGTTTGCAATGACTCTTAGTTACAAAAGTGGCCGCATGAAGTTTTGAAACGCATATCAACCTCGTTCTCATAGTATGTTAGTTGTTTCTGTAGTAGTTCCCACTTCTTCTGGCTCATATTTGCTGGAGTCACTAGTATCAGCTTCATTAAAGAAGGTAACATAATCGTCAAGCCATTCATGCGCAATACCGTTGTCTCTAAATCTA